>JAPYZD010000027.1:0-139404 GCA_030522725.1 Ichneumoninae sp. B BG-2022a
AGTTTCCTATAACAAAAAAAAAAATAATTATAATTAATATTTATTTATTATAATATGAATAACAAAAACTAAATTTTAAAAAAATAATAATAATAATAAATAAATAATAAATAATAAATAATAAATAATAAATAAATAATAAATAAATAATAAATAAATAATAAATAAATAATAAATAAATAATAAATAATAAATAATAAATAATAAACAAATAATAATAAATAATAATAATAATAATAATAATAATAATAAATAATAAATAATAAATAATAAATAATAAATAATAAATAATAAATAATAAATAATAAATAATAAATAATAAACAAATAATAATAAATAATAAATAATAAATAATAAATAAATAATAAATAAATAATAAATAAATAATAAATAAATAATAAATAAATAAATAATAAATAATAATAATAATAATAATAATAATAATAATAATAATAATAAAAATAATAAATAATAAATAATTAATAAATAAATAATAAATAAATAAATAATAAATAAATAATAATAATAGTAATAATAATAATAAAAGTATAATTACCGTAATATGCGTTCTTAATATTGGAAATGTTTGACGCCAGGTAGAAGCATGATTAGGAAATTTCAAACGCTGTTGTTCTACACGTGGTAATTGACGAAAACCTGGCCATATTTTATCACTTGGTGTCCCTAAAAAAAAAATGTCCCAAATGTCATAAATTACCACATAATTTGAATATTTTGTTAATTGTTTCAATTTCTGTTGTCCCAGCAAATAATGGTTTTCGAACAAGAAGTTCTCCCATTATACAACCAACAGACCAAATATCCACAGCTTCTGTGTATTCAGATTTTCCAAGCAATAACTCTGGTGCTCTGTACCATAGAGTCACTACCTAAAAAAAGGAGTTAATTTAAAAAATTAAATTAAATTTTTTTTCATCAATTTATTCTCACATTATGTGTATATGGTTTGATTGGATCTCCAAATTTACGAGCCATACCGAAATCACATATCTAAAATCAACATTTAATAAAAAATAAAAAAATTAAAATATTTAATAAACACATTTGAATATTCAGGAAAGAAAAGCAATCAAAAGGAAAAAAAATATTAAATAAAAATATTTGATGAAAATATACAATATAATTATTTCTAGAAAAATATTCTAGAAAAAAATTAAATATTTTTTTAAAAATATACATAAATTTGAAAAATCTTTAATACCTTTAAAACACCAGCATTGGTATATAAAAGATTTGAACTTTTTAAATCTCTATGCATAACCCAATTATTATGCATATAATTGACAGCTGAAAATAACTAAAAGAAAAAAAAAAAAATTTTTTTTAATTTTTTTATTACCTGATAAAGTAAAGTCTTTCTTTCAGCAAGAGAGAATGGTGGATGATCTCTTTCAAGAAGCATTTTTAGTTCATGTTCAACATATTCCATTACCATGAAAACTTGATTTGGATTTGCTCCTACAACAACTTCTCTAACGTTAACAATATTTTCATGCTTAAAATCGAGTAAAATTGAAATTTCTCGTAACGAAGTTAATGGGAACCCTTCTTCCCAAACCTCTTCATGATATTTTATATGCTTAAGTGCCTGAGATAGAAAGAAAAATTTTTTTTCTTTCAAATACGGGCCTTACCACAATTTCACCAGATTCCCGATTTACGGCTCTATAGACTGCACCATAAGTACCTTCAGAAATCTTATTTAATTTTCTATATATATGAACACCTCTACACCCTCGTAATAGAGGTGATGGGTTTTGATGTACCGTCTCTTCATGTTGGATAACACCAGTAATATCTTCTTCTTCTTCCTCTTCTACTTTCTCTACTGTAGTGACTGCTTCCAACAATTCAGCAGCAGCAGTAGCAGCATATGGGACTCCTGTCAAGGAGGGACTTTCGGCAATCCCGGGGGAGGGCTCCTCCTCTATTATAACTTCATCGGACATTCCACCCTCAGGTGTTAAAACAAGAAGCTCATTTTTGTTTGGGTCATCGTCAGACGCCCAAAGCTGCTGACGACTTAAATTGCGGGAGGCATCATTACAAGTATCACTAGAATTATCTTCCACTAATATGGGCTGCTGCTGCGACGGAGTAGACACTGGTGCACCAGTGACAGGCTCCGCAGGTACTTCCTTCTTTCTTTCAACCCTCTTAGACGATGACGATGCTCGACGACGGCTGCCGTTTGCAGGCAATCGCGTTGATGGGCGGTATTCACGGTGAGAATTCAATTGGCGGTGGTGGTGGGAAAAACTATCATCAGAGGGCCTTCTGCGGAAATCTCGGCGATGGCAATGGTAACGCAGCTCACCTGCTTCCGGCGATGGCGACTTACCCTGGTGCTGGCTGCTTTCACTATGAGGTTGAGTGGGGCGCCTGGCTCGTGATTCATCCCTGCGGACCTGCCGTCGCTTGTTTGCCGGTTGCGAAAACGTTCCAGCACTGGAGGGCAAGGAGGACCCGCCGCCGCCGTCAGCAGGACGCCGCTTCAAACGACCATCCGAGTGCGGCCTGTGAAAGCCGCCGTGCATGCCACCTAACCAGGTTCACCTGATTGTCTGTATGATTAGGGACTTTGCACAGCTCTGGCTTTCGTAAGTGTAAACAGCATACGACAAGGAGGCGGTCTATACCTTTGCCAATAATAATTGGATTCTATCTTATTGCTGCCGCTCATCAAGCTTCAGTGCAAATTTGATTTTTTAAATTCGAAATTTTTCTCGACATGGCCACAAAAGGCATCAAGATCACAGATCAGAAGGCAGCCGCTGATATTCATGTCAAGGCAGTGACCCGTGATTATGTGGTTCAGCCTCGAATTGATTATCGAACAGTCAGAGGTGTTGAAGGACCTTTAGTGATTCTTGAAAATGTTAAGTTTCCACGATACGCTGAAATTGTCCAAATTCATCTCGGGGACGGTTCTGTTCGTGATGGACAAATTCTTGAGATAAAAGGCAGTCGTGCTGTTGTTCAGGTACGCATATATTTGCATAATTTATTCAAAAAAAAATTTTTATTGCCCTTCGCACATTGTAAATGGGTTGCTTACCGTATTATACTTTCATTGTTATTATTTATATTTTGTTGCTTAGGTGTTTGAGGGTACGAGTGGTATTGATAATCGATCATGTCATGTTGAATTTACGGGTGATGTTTTACGAATGCCAATTTCTGAGGAAATGTTGGGTAGAGCATTTAATGGTTCAGGTTCGTTTATAAAAGGACAAATTTTTTTTTATCTAGGGAAACCAATTGATAAGGGTCCTCCAGTACTAGCGGAAGATTATCTTGATATAAATGGATCTTCCATAAATCCAAGTTGTAGAACTTATCCTCAAGAAATGATCCAAACAGGGATCTCAGCGATTGATACAATGAATTCGATTGTTCGTGGACAAAAGATTCCTCTCTTTTCAGCGGCTGGTTTACCTCATAATGAAATTGGTGCACAAATAACACGACAAGCGGGTTTAGTTAAGGGCAAGGATGTATTAGATCACTCTGATGAAAACTTTGCCGTCGTTTTTGGGGCTATGGGAGTCAATATGGAAACTGTAAGAAGGCCAAAACAATAAAAATAATAATAATAGTTATTATTATTATTATCACAAAAATTAATAAATTTAATAATTATTAGTAAAATAACAATAAGATTAATGATTTTTATATTTTTTTTTTCTAGGCAAGATTTTTCCGTCAAGACTTTGAAGAAAATGGTTCAATGGAGCGTGTCGCTTTATTTATGAATTTAGCAAATGACCCGACTATTGAGCGAATAATTACACCACGACTTGCTCTGACGACTGCAGAATATCTTGCATATGAGAGAGATTTACATGTCTTTGTCATTTTAACTGACATGTCATCATATGCAGACGCTTTAAGAGAGGTCTCAGCGGCACGTGAAGAAGTTCCAGGACGCAGAGGTTACCCTGGATACATGTAGGAAGAACAACATCAAATTACTTTTCTTAGGTACACTGACTTATCAACGATTTATGAGCGTGCTGGAAGGGTTGAAGGTCGCAATGGATCAATTACTCAATTTCCTATCTTAACCATGCCTAATGATGACATTACTCATCCTATACCAGATCTGACTGGATATATCACCGAGGGTCAGATATTTGTCGATCGAGCCCTCCATAACAGACAGGTATTAAAAAATGGGAGCCCACTTTTTTTTATTTTCAGATTTATCCACCAATAAATGTATTGCCATCCTTGAGTCGTCTGATGAAATCCGGGATCGGCAAAGGATTCACACGTGAAGATCATCCTTCAGTGTCCGATCAACTTTATGCAAATTATGCAATAGGGCAAGACACGAGGGCAATGAAAGCAGTTGTTGGAGAGGAGGCTCTTGGACCCGATGATCTTTTGTATCTCGAATTTACTGAAAAATTTGAGAGCAGATTTCTTTCTCAAGTAAGTAATGAATGGAATAAAGCTAATTCGTTAAAAATTAGATGTATCTTGAAAAAAATAATTTTGCATTTTCAGGGCGCATATGAGTCTCGTGATATATATCAGTCGCTTGATATTGCTTGGGAGTTGTTACGAACATTCCCGGAGGATATGTTAAAAAAGGTTTGTTATTTTGCAATCGTGTAATGCATTTGTAGATCAAAAAAGATATATTGCACAATTATTATCCAAGAGGAGCGTTCTTGGAACAACACGCACCCAAGAAAATGAGCAAACTTCATTAATGAAACTCGTGTTATGCATATTTTTATACATCAATAATTTATAAATAAAAAAATGTGATCAATCATTCCTGTTACACAGCGCCAAACAGGCACGTCCCCCAAACAATTATGCTTCGTCGATGTTTGCCGAGTATCAGACGGCGCTTTTGTAGAAGTCTATATACGCAGCCCGTACCTTTAGAGCTTTTTAGTCAGCCTGATACAAGTAAGGCGTCCATCTGCTCATAAATTTTTTCAATCATTTTGATTTTACCATTTCAGTCATTACAACATTGCCAAGTGGTATCAGAGTAGCATCTCAAAAAACTCCCGATGAGACTGTTACAGCGGGTGTCTTCATAGATAGCGGAAGTCGATATGAGACAAAAGAAACAAATGGTGTGGCGCATTTTCTTGAACACATGTGTTTCAAGGTATTGCACACGTGTTGTTGTTGAAAAATCAGATTTGCTATTATTGTTGCAACACTATTTTGTATGCACCTTTTTGCTGCACACATTTAGGGCACAGCAAAGCGATCACGAATTCAACTTGAGCAAGAGATAGAGGACATGGGTGCACATCTCAATGCTTACACTGCACGAGAGCAAACTGTGTATGTTTTAGATTTTAACAGACTTTTAGGTATTATGCTAAAGCATTTAAGAAAGATTTGGGACAAGCCATGGACATTCTATCTGACATATTGACAAATTCAAAGTTGGAACCTCATGCAGTTGAAGAAGAAAGAGATGTTATACTACGAGAAATGGAAGAGGTCGAAAAAAATTTTGAAGAAGTTATTTTCGATAGATTACATATGGCAGTATACAGAGATTGTGCATTAGGTTTTACTATTCTCGGGCCTCCCGAAAATATCAATAAGTTAAAACGCGAACATATGCTTGATTATATATCTACAAATTATACAGCTGACAGAATCGTAAGATAATTTTTTTTTTTATTTCTAAGGTAATTGCTGCTGCTGGAGGTATTGAGCATAAAGAACTTGTTAAATTAACAGAAGAAAAATTCTCTGCCGTAAGTTATATTTATATATTATTTTATGAAGTTTTTTAATTATTTTTCTTGTTTGATAAAAATTTAAATTTTTATCAAACTTAATTTTATTGATTCATGACTAATGTATTTTTTGAATTAATCATTATTATTATTAATTGCGTTTCTTCTTCTAATGATTTTCATCAAAATCTATTTTAATAGTTCAAATCTGCTTCTCGGTCAAAAATTAAAGTAAAAAAGGAGACTCCATATTTTTGTGGATCACAAATAATTCAAAGGTATCTTTTTTTTACAAAAAATTCATTATAGAGATGATGATGTCCCAATATTACATTTAGCTATTGGATATCCTGGAGTTAGTTGGACAGATCCAGCACAACCAGTTTTTATGCTTATGCAAACATTATTGGGCTCTTATGATTATCAAAATGAAGGATATATGCCTGGGAGACTTTCGGGAAACAGAACAATTAATAATGTTGCAAATGAAAGAGATATATGCAGTTTAAACACACTTGTTGGATTTAATACATGCTATAAAGACACAGGATTATTTGGATTTTACATGACTTGTCCTAAATGGGCAACCTCAGAAGCAGTACGATCAGTACAATTTTCAATTGCTAATTTTGCTTATTCATTAACTGAAGAAGAAGTTCAAATGGCAAAAAAGATATTAAAAGTAAGAGAGAGAAAAAAAAAAAAAATTTTTTCAGTCAAATTTATTTGGACAATTAGATTCAACAACAGCTATTTGTGAAGATATAGGTCGACAAGTTTTGTAAGTTTATAGATGAATTTATATCATAATTAATTTTAGATTTTTCAGTTTTATTTTTAATTAATTTATAATTAATTTTTAATCAATATTCAAAGTAAATCTATATTATAATTGATTTAAGATTAATTTCTGTTATTGATTAATATTAAATTTTACTTATAATTAATTTTGCATTTATTTTTATTAATATTTTTTCTTTAGAGTTTTAAATAGAAGAATACCATTACCAGAATTATATCAACGTATTGATGCAATAAATGCTGAGGAAGTTCGTAGAGTTGCATGGAATCGTATATATGATGCAGTAAGAAAAAAATAAAAAAAAAATAATTTTTTCTATTAAAAAGGAAATTGGAGTTGTTGCTATTGGTCAAACTCTTTGTGTTGATTATTATATAAATTTAAGAAGAAGAACAGGATTATTAAGATGGTAGTTTTATTTTTTTCTTTTTTTAATTTTTTTTGCTGAAACTCGTAAACCTCGTTTATCTTTTTTAAGCCTTTTATCAACACGAATGACTTTAGCATTTTTATTTTCTTTACTATGTTCAGAATGACTTTTAACACTACCACTTCCAGTTTGTCGTGATACTATATATCGTTTTCCTCGTTTTTCTTCTAAATTATTTTTTCAAATAAATTTTTATATATCTCACCTTTAATTGCTTTATGAGTTAATTTACCAATTGTTTGTGCTTTTCTAACCGAAGTATGTTCCGTTGAATCAGCAAGACTAAAAAAAAAAAAAAAAAAATATATTTAATTAATATAATTTACTCAATTCAATTTATTTTTTTATTATGAAAAAATTTTTTATATTTTTTAAATGTAATGAATTAATATAAAATTATTTTTTGGAGTAAATTTATTAATATTATTTATAAATAATAATTCAATATTATTTTATTAAATTTTAATTAAATTAATTTTCTAATTTCACAGATTAATAATAATTTAATGTTATTTCTATTAAATTATTTATCATAAAAACATAAATTATTATGAATACAAAATTGATATAAATAATATAATTGATACTTTTAATTTTTAATAAATAAAATTATTTCGTAAAGTATGAGTTTTTGATTAAATAATAATTATTATTTACATATACATAATTGATACTATCTGTATTATTATTGCATAATAAATAAAATATATTATTAATATAAAATATTAATATATATAATAAATAATAATATTATAAATATAAACAATAAAATTATAAATAATAAAATCATAAATATAAATAATAATAATAATAATGTTTTCTAACTTTTTCAAGACGTTTTTTTAATCTTAATTTTTTTCTAGATATAGCTTCAGTAGCTTTACGTATAGGTCGTTTTGAAATTTCTTTTAATTTCATTTTATATTGTCTCATTAATTCTTTTGTGATTGGTAATTCAGGACGTGCAAATTCTTCTTCTTCTTCTAAAAACCATGAAGGTACACCCTCATCATCATCAAATGCATAACGATTATAAGCACCATCTATAAGATCTATTCTTGTTCGTTTATTAATCATAAGTGATCCCAAGGCTTTTACCTAACAATTGAAGTTTAAAATAAATATTATGAATAAAGAATATTATCGAAAATGAAATTACGTGGTTTTATTTTAAAATATAACTAACTTTAAGAATATCTTCATTCGTTTTAGGTTTTTCAATTTCTTCAATTTCGTCAGGATTACAATTTGGTGTCGTTGAAAAGCCAATAGGTACAATTTCAAAATTTTTATTATTATTATCATCATCATCTATAGGAACTCCTAATGGGCCAATTTTTAACCTTTTTGAAACTAATTTCGCATCTTCTTTTTCTTTTTCTTTTTTTCTTTTTTCCTAAAAAAAAAAAAATAGAAAAAAAAATTTTACTTTTCGTTTTTCTTTTTCAGTTTTTGGCATTTCTGGAAGATCATCGATTTCAATAGGTTCCGGTCCTGAGTCATTTGTTTCTTCATCATCAGAATCTAAAAGGATTCCTGATTCTTGAAATAATTTTTGTTCAAACCATCTTTGTCGTAAAATATCAGAATTTCTTGATAATGATAGGTTTTTATTTGATTCATCATTTTTTTGATCATCATACTCTTCAATATGAAAATTTATTGGAGATGAGATATCATTATTTTCAGTATCACTGATATTATCTTCTTCTTGTTGTTCTTCTGCTTCTTCAGTACGGACTTTTAAAAGTTGATTTTCTGCATTATTTGCAAAATGTTCAAGCTCTCTGAAAAAAAAAAAATTATAAGAAAAATTATACACACTTGGACCATTCAGCATAAACTTGTTGTCTTTTAGTTTCTTTTTTTTTTTTTAAATTTTTTTTTAATTTTTTTTCATTCATATGCAATTTTTCAAGATCTGCATGAACCTCTGCGTCAACTGCTAAACGTGAAATATCTAATTCTTGATCTCTAATTTCAATTTGTTCTTTATTTTCATTTTCATCATCTTCAACTTCTGAATCATCTGGATCTTTATTTAATAAACCAGTTTTTTCAAGAATCTGAAATAAAAAAAAAATAAAATAATAAAAATTTAAAAAAAAGAATCAAATAAAATAATCAAAACTAACTTTATCTTCTTCTGCCCAAGCTAGTTCTGCTTTTTTTTTTGAAAATAAACTATCATCAATTTCAATAGCATCAAAGACACCCATAGATCTTTGTCTTCTTTCTTCTGCTTTTTTTAATTTTTTTTTTAAATTACGTTTCTGATCTAAACTTTCTTTTTGAGCTTTGGCTGTTAATTCAAAAAGTTCTTTTTGCCATTTTGATTCTCTTTCATCTTCGTCAGTCGAACTTTCTTCCAATCCAGGACGATTTTCATCAATTATAGATTCTTCTTTTTCTTTTTTCCATTTTTTTAATAATTTAAATCTCCATTTTAATAACATAGCATATTCAGTTTTTCCCAATACCTAAAAATATTCTCGTTTATTATTGCGACTTACACGTAAATCTGATAAACATTCTTTAACTTCTTCTGTTGTTGTTGTATCATTTAAAATCTGTTGCGCTAATCCATTTTCGGGACTAAATATCAATTTATAATGGGACACCAAAAATTCATGAGGTACAACATTTTCGTTGAAAAATTCCGATATACAAGATTCACGATAATCATCACCCTCTTGATATCCACTGCGATTTCTTTTGCTCAAATCTTCCACTAGTTCTTTTAACGCTTTTTTAGGTCTTTCAGATGGTTGTATATCTGGAACATCAGTATTTACGAATACATGTCTAGGATCAAAGAATTTAGGATCAATTTTTGAAGGAGCTTTATAATCAGAACATATCACAAAAATTTCTGCTGATACATTTCTTGATGATGCGGGTTTAGTCGCATTTACACGATTGAATAATTGTTGAAAAACCCAAAGTAATGCTGTATAATCTTGCGATCTGAAATAATTACTAAATACATTACTTTAATACCTGAAAACTTTTGTGATATAAGTACCTCCCGGCTTCAAAAACTCCGCACATATTTTAGTTGCATGCAAAACTAATTCATTTTGAGCGTATGCATCATGCAGCCACGAGGTACCAACGTTTGGAGCACCATCATGAAGCACTACATCGCATCCATCTTTTGGCAATTCTTTCTTTAATATGCCTCTGCACCGTTGAGTTGTTATGTCTGCTTGAAGTGTAATCACATTTCGAATTGGATTTATCGGTACTAAATCAACTCCAACGATAGTAGAAGATATTGGCATGTTCTTTTGCGCAACTTGCAACCAACCACCAGGTGCCGCGCAGAGATCCAGCAGCGTATGACAGTTAGAAAAGATATCATGCTTTTGCACAAGTTGTATAAGCTTAAAGGCTGACCTAGCGCGATAACCTTGTTCTTTGGCAAGGTGGTAATATTTATCAAGACGAGCCTTTCCGGTCTTCGTCTTTTTCACCATCTAGTAAATATCCACTTAAGTCGCCTGCGCCTTTTAGCTGACGCACCTGGGACTCTTTTGCCGCAACGCGAGTCATATATCATTACATTCCTTCGCAAGATCAACTTTTTAACTTATATGCCAAAGACAATCATGCACCTAGTTGGAGATTTGCGAGCAAGGCACTGAGTGCAAGATCTGATAAAGTTTCAGTACTGCGAAAAAATCCTTATGCCTGATTTGATTTAGTGATTAAATGGTACCGCAGTCAGCGCAAGTGCTATAATATCATTGATTTTCGAGTTTATATGCACTAGCAGCACTCAAAATAGATTCTATTGCACAGAGATATTAATACTTGGTCGCATACAGCTGCATTTAAGGACTTAATGACAGACATAATACTAAAAAAAACCAGGCTTTCGAGTTTTAAGTATTGTGCACTCGTTTGGAAAAAATTATCTATTGAAGTACAAATTCATGAAGCGCATATTTGAATGGTAGTAATAGTGACTGTTCGTATGCGTATTCGGCCGGAAGCACAAAACTTTATTCTATAAAAGAACATCACATAAAGCGTGAAAGTGTAGTATAACTAAATCTTGGTTGTTTGTTGAATCTTGCTGCAAGGATGAGATTTCTTAAAGTAATAATACTGAGCAACACGACTTCATACATCGAAATCACTGATGGTTTATACATTCAAAAGTGGAGGTAAAGATGTTCTCAATCTTAGGCCTGTTGCAAATTACGCAGCCTCAGCGGCTCGAAATACATAAAGACGCCTATTGAATGCATTTGTTTATGTATGCATCAGACAAGATGTCACGGACACCTGAACCTTCAGAATCATCTAAATATCCGGCGTTAGCGGAAGAGCCGCCAGGAGCTACGATTGCCTGGAGAAAAAGCAAGGCGTGTCGTAGCAGATTTCTGCGTTCTATACCATCATTGCGCTCTACATTAGACAGTCCAGTACGTACAAAGTATAACAATAACATGATATAAAAAACAGCAGCTTCTTTTAGAGTCGTCAGGCACACCTCGATCTAGCAAATTACAATATCACTCACCGCGCCGTCGCTCAAATTCATCTAGTTTCTCGTGCTGCAGCACCTCTCTACTAATAAATCCGTATACTAAGCAGCACCTACTGGAAGTTTCTAAACTTGTACTAGCCAAACTTCAAGAGCACTATGATGGCAATATAGTCGGCATTGTAAATATATCAATCGAAAGTTTAAGAGCATTACAGGGGCTTTGTGGAAATCGTATCAAAGTGGCAAAAAATGTGCGCCTGAATGGTGTCATATTAAGCGGTGTGGAAACAGTGCTTACCATTTTTGCTGAGCGTGCTGTTGGGCGTGGCGCCGTCAGCGTCGTATTGCGAGCAGAAAACGCAAAAAGTGGTAGCTGGGTCGCCAAAGTGCAGGTAATCTCTCATGTAACACAGTCTATGTTGTGTAGACAACAGAATTCCATTTATCTTTAAGAGAATTATACATAGCTCAGAGTTATTGTGTAAGCACATATAATGAAACAAGTTGGTTTCGTCAGAGTCGCAAAATTGTTGCACATCGCTCTTCAATCCTAGATGCGTCAGATTGGATAACGCCATGTGCCTTGCTGTATGGAGTGGTTGATGAAGATGGGTTGCTTCTGCAGAATACTGTGCAATATAACGTATTCCATGGAGCAAATGCTTCTGAGTTATTGGGAATTGCAGAAGGCACATCGCTTGAAGAATTTGTTTCAAAAAATTGGTTAAAAAAAGGAAAAGGATTACCAAAACAATTATGCACCAGCATTTTACTTATGCCCACTCCACAAGAAGGATGCATAACTTTGTTAGAACTGGCTAATTTACTGCACCACAACCAGTCGATCTTTTGTACGAACAAACTAAGCATCACAAGAATAATGTAAGTGTTGTTCTCTCGTGCGAAAACTTAATACAACAACACATCGTGGACTGCTTGCAGAAGGAAATCTGTTAAGGAAGAAACCTATTTGTTCATATTGTACCAGCTACTACATCTTATTGAGCGTTTCCATGCGGTAAGAGATAAATCATGATGAGATTTAAAATAAGGCTGGTATCTTGCACGGAGATATTAAACCAGACAACTTTCTACTTCATTCTGGCCCTTGCATATCTGGTATTGATTATGGTCGCAGTCTCGATGTTCTCAACATACAATATCAAGAATGGTTCAAAGGTGAGAAGGGTTTAATGGTACTGGCGCTCATGTGTGATGCTCAGGTGCATGTCATGTGAAAGAATTTATGTCACCTGAAATGCTCTCTTTACAACCTTGGTCATTTGGCGTTGACCTTTACGGTATATTTTGCATTATGCACGTCTTAATCACTGGAAAATACTTTCGTCCCTTGCGTCAATGCAAAGCTTCTGCAAAAGACATCTCATATAGAGAGGACCTCGTGAATCTCAATTTATCGAAATTGCCTCTCCCAAAAAGATTGTTTCATCGTACGAACGTTTGGAATTCCATTATGTCCAAACTTGTTACATTCGATAGATCACATAATGGTGCCAGACAGGCAACTAGCATGCACATGGTCTCAAGCGCGCTTTGTGCACAACTTAAGGCTGATATAATGCCTCATCTGACGGATTCCATGGGCCAAATGACTGGGGTTCTTAAGGTGCAACTTGATGAGCTTGACTCAGCCCTGCGACAAATTTCAGAATCGAGCTAAAATTAGAGATCAATGATGATGTTTAGCATCTTGCAAGGCAAAGTCTGTGTGACTAATGAAATTCAGCGGACCTGGACAGTTATGACACGATGTCACTACGAGGTTCTAGGGTTGGCGCCAGATGCAACAGATGACGTAATAAAGCGCGCGTATCGCCAACTAGCTTTGAAGTTTCATCCCGACAAGAATCCGGAAGTTTCAGCTCGAGCGGAGTTTTTAGCAGTACAAGAAGCTTATGAAACTCTCTCTGACGCCCATGAACGGTCATGGTACGATAGACATCGTTCTGATATATTGAGAACTGATGATGCAGAGGATGATAAGCACTCAGTGCAGAATTTATACAAATGGTTCCGTCGTGACTGCTTCAACGGCTTCAGTGAAGAATCTGATGATGCTAGTTCAGTTCCTTGTTTCTTTACAGTTTATCGGAAGTTGTTCGATCAGATAGATGCTGATGAGAAACTGCGAAAAAAGCATGAAAACGCACCTACATTTGGGACTTCTAAATCGGCAGCGGCAGACGTTCTTCAGTTTTATCGACACTGGGGCCAGTTCATATCTCAGCGATCATTCGGTAGCGCGGATCAATGGAATCTGAGAAATGCATCTAACCGATTTGAACGTCGAGCGATGAATTCCGAAAATAAAGCATTTAGATCTGCAGCTAAGCATGAATATAGCACCGTAGTCCGCGAACTCGTGGGATGGCTTAAGAAGCGAGATCCAAGAATAGCTGCTTATAGGGCAGAAAAAGCTGCTGAAGCCCAATTGATCTCAGAAAAGGTTACAGCTCAGAAAATGGTTGAAAAATGGGAAAAAGAAAAACGTAGAGCTGCAGCAAGAATAGAAGAACAAACGAGATGGAAGGAATTTGAATCAATCAAAAAAACCGCAGAGGCAAGGGGTCAAACATTCATAGATAATGAAATTGAAAATGAAAATGATACAACAGCATATGTCTGTGAAGCATGCCGAAAGACATTTCATTCTGAAGCTCAATTTAAGTCACATGAAAATTCCAAGAAACATAAAAAAATTGTTGCAATTTTCATAACAAAACTTGAAGCTGAAATAAATGAAACGAAAAAAACCATTACGCCAAATTTGATAAGCACTGAAGAAGAGGAACTGACAAATTCTGATACAAAATCTGATACGAATTCTGATTTAGATTCTGACACAAATGATGATTCAGAGTCTGATAAAAAGATTGGCACCAATTTTAATTCAGAATCTGATATTAAATATGATTTAAAATCTGATAGAATGTTTGTCCTTGACAATGCAGAAGCTATTAATGATGAAATCAAAACAGAAGAAATCCGAATTAGTAATAAGACAGCTGCTTTCCGAGAAGCTAAATCAGAATCCAGTAATGATAGTTTACGATCTTCAAGTGTCGAAGATGTTTCATCGATTCTTAAAATGATGACTTTACGCAAAAATCAAAATCAATACAACAGCAGCAGTAGCAGTGGGAGCGAATGTAGTTCTAAAGAAAAAAAACCTATCACAAATGAAAATAGTGAAAACACTTATGATGAAATTAACCTTATTGAAAATAAAGAGACATTATTAGATAGTAATCGTTATGACTTAAATGTCAATCCAAAAAAAAATCGACGTGCGTTTAAATTAATTAATGAAGAAAAAAAACGACCAACATCAATAACCAAATCTTCTGAGATCAAACGTTGTCCATCTACAGAATATTATTCGTGTCAAATTTGTCACCAAGTTTTTCCTACGAGAAATACTTTATTCAAACATATTAATACAACAGGACATGCAATCCTGAAACATCCGATGACTCGAAAAAAACGTTAATTATTCTCCGTAAAAGTAAACTCCCGAACAAGTATTTTTAGTATTCAAAAATTTATTAGAAATTTTTCATACAAAAATCATTTTCCTATAAAATCAAACTCAAATTTAGATTTAGCAGCTTAATTTATATTCTGATAAACGCATTTAATTCGACACTGATAAACGTATTGAATCTTTTTCTGATAAACGTATTGAATCTTTTTCTGATAAACGTATAAAATCTTTTTCTGATAAACGTATAAAATCTTTTTCTGATAAACGTATAAAATCTTTTTCTGATAAACGTATAAAATTAAAATCTTTTTCTGATAAACGTATAAATTCTTTTTCTGATAAACGTATAAAATCTTTTTCTGATAAACGTATTGAATCTTTTCTGATGAACGTATTGAATATTAATCTAATAAATTTATACTAATAAATGTATTGAATATTTCTCTGATAAGCGTATTAAATCATTCTTTATTAACCGTGTTAAATCTGTTTCTGAATAGCGTGTTAGATCTATTGCTGACAAGTGTCTTAGAATTACTTCTGATAAGCTTGTTAAACCTCTTTCTAATAAGACGTGTCTCATATATGTAGTCACAGTATTAAAATGGAATAGTTTGAAAATGACATCAACATCTTTTGAAGATGTACCATGCTTATATCCTCGTAAAATGGTGTGGACTGTGTCGTCGGGAGTTGATTTAGATTATCCTGAAGTAATATACTATCTAACACCACCAGGTAATGTTGAAATTGAAAATTTTTTAATAGGAAGTTATTCTTTACATCCTGTTGTTTGTTTTGAGAATATTGCAAAAGCAATTGATTCAGAAAAACATGCTAAAATATGTTCAAAAGTCAACAACATAAATTCATCACAACCAAGATTAGAAACCCTTGATGATTATGTTAAAACTATTTCTGCTTATTCTGATGGACGTAAGGGTGGATTACGTGTTCCTACCACATACTTTATTGGAAGAACTTATCAGCCGTAAGGGACTTCTTTAATTAAGATATTGTAGTCTCGAAAAAATACCTGTCGAGGCTCGCAGATGGTTTAGCCGAAAACATTGTTGCATAAATTGGCGAAGCAATGGGTTGCGACTTGGAGAAGCAACATTTGTTTTGATGGATCTAAGTTCCGCGAACGGAACCTATTTAAATGGCAAGTGAGATGTAAACGCAAAAATCTAACTCACACAACAGATTATTGCCTAGTCGTGGTTCACGCCCTCTAAAGAGTGGTGACTTGATTGGCGTTTCTATGACAGAAGGAAATGAGCTGATGATTGGATTTCGCTTTATAGTACATTGTATGGCCGCTCGCACAAAGGGTGTAAAAATTCATCAATTAACAAAACCATCAGTAAGACAAGTTGCTGCTATTTTTCTTGTCGTATTTGAAGCATGTATTTGATCAATTTATAATTTAGTCAAAAGCTGCTGATTAGGCTAAATCGGGGGACTCTTGCTGTAGTTGCTGCCAGTGTCTAGATTGCACGATGGACAGGAATCCATCTCAGTTTCGTAGACCGATCGTATCTGATGATGAAATGGCTTGGCAGGATGGTATTAAAGAAGCTAGCTCGCCGTCGCGGGAAAGTGAAACATTTGTTGGAAAATCCGTGAAGTCCGTATTACGCAAAAAATGCGGTGGCGGCAGCCTTGTTAGGAAAAATAAAATGAAATCAGCAAATGAATCCCGGGTAAAAAACATGAAGCGAAGACGCAGTAGTGGATTTAAGCACAAGAGAAATGACGTTAGTTCTTGCCGTATCGGTGGAACTTGCGGACTTCGCAATTCTGATAGATCACGGCGATCAAAAGTGATAACCGGCACTTTGGTAGAACGTTTAATTCGCTTGCGTCGTAAGCGATTGCATTCTGAAAGCTTCGAAGAGGACTTGAAAACTTCACGACGAAGAGAAAGGAAAAAGAGTGGTAGTCTTGCTGCGAATGGTAAATATTTGCTTGGTGTTATCCGACGTCTAACAAAACACAATTTAAAAAATTAAGCTTACAATTATTAGCTATGCAAATTGAAAATCGTTACATTGGGAAAGGCATTTTTCAATCCCGAAAACCCATCCTTCACATAATCGTCATATATATTGTTGGTGCATCCCTAAAAAAAAAACATTAAATTTTATTTGTCGTACACGGATATCAAGTGCTTTTAGATTATTACGACATTCACCCTGGGCTAATTGATTGAGGCCTGAGGATTACCATGGTAGAGCATCTTTGAGCTCACCCTGTGAAGTTATTAGATTTATTCCATGCAAGCTGAGAATTTCTAGATGTGGCAAGGAACTTATTGCCTGTAAAGCATTGTCTGTTAAGTTGGTACACCAAGTCAAATTTAAAATTTTCAAATTACGCTTATTTGAACAAGCCGATCGTATCTCATCATCTTTTATTTGACTTCCGCACAAATCTAACTCCTCAATATCATGTAAGCATTCCAGGAATCTGAAGCAAAGGAAGTTGTAAACTCAGCCAAAATTTAAAAATTCTTTATTACCTAAAAGCCAGTGGGGTAAGATGATGACATGCATAAAAAATCAGCCGCTTTAATTGTTTCAGCTTTTGACAAATTATTATGACGCCGCCATCACTCATATTCATTACTCGTGTCAAGTCTAAGTCAACAACATTGGGACAAGATAGTGCAAGTGTTTTTAGACTTAAATCCCCGATTCTTTTGCAACCTGGCGCGAAATTTCTCAATCAGCAGACATTGGCTGACCAGATAAATTTAGTCTCAGAAGTGTTTTGCCATTTGCCCTTATAAGGGGCGCAAGTCCTTTATCTGTGATAGAGACATTCCAAAAGAGCTGAATTTCTCTCAAATTCTTGAGCCGACTTGCAAGGATAATCAACCCAGTATCTGTAACCTTATGACTGCCACTCAGATTCAGTTTTCCTAAACCTGTTGGCAGCAACTCGCAATGAGCGTCATCAAAATCTTTACTAAATAGGAATGAAATACCACGAATCAGCTTGCCGTGCTGAGACAACTGTGATGTTATAAATTGCTTCAATGGAGGTAGGCATAGCGGGAACGAATTGCATGAAAAGTCAACGTCATTCCAAATGAAGCTGCTTTCTTGTACCTTGCGATATGTACGTTTACTACATGCAGCTACACGGCAAATATCTTGAAGCGTTAAGTAAGGCAAAAGCCTTAAAAGAATGTCGTCAGACATTAGGTGGCGTTTCTGAGACTGGAGGGAAATTCGAGTGCAGGTCTGCATCTGTCATTTCCAAACTAACGCGTATTTTTCATATGTTTTCAAAAAAGTTGCATAATGTTCCAATGAATTATAGAAGTTTTCTACAAGGGAGTGTCTGATATCTGGCGCGATGCTTCAGGCAGGGCAGACTCAAGTCTTTGAACCCACTCTTGTGTCTGGTCTTGCAACTGCAAACGCAGCAATACACTTTGCTTTATCGCAAGGCCCGCATGACGTCCTGCTAGAATAACGAGAGGAAGACACGCAAAAGTAATCGATGAATACCAGCTGTCCGCAAAAAAGGTAAATGGTACGAATATTCCTATGGCAAATGCGACGATGCCAAAAGATGCAACAATTGCGATGATTATTTGTACAGTATTTCCTTTTGATCTAAAGACGAACCACGCAATGATCTGGTAAAGCGCTACGATCAAACAATATAGGGAATAACACAAGGTTGCAATGAGACAAATTTTGGAAGAGCTAAGCAAAGGCATCCCAATACAGGTAACTGTGCCGCTTTCTATTGTGGGGGGAGAAGAGGTCGAAAAAAGAGGACATAACGTTAAAGCGGTTGCGGAAGCAAACCAATTAAGGACATCATACTTTCTGTTAAAATGAAAGCATGCCATGCCCATATCACAGTGAAGCTTTACTTTTTCTGTGGAAGTCGTGCCTATTGTAGTCTGAAATAGAAGTGTGCTTTGCCAAAAAAAGCAAAGCACAGCCACTGCCGCAAATCGCAAAACCCACAATCCCGACGATTTCACTGAATGATATGCCGGAGTCAAGCTTATATTTATTCCAAAACAAAGCAGCTGTCGTTTCTGAACCTTAAGCATGGATTCAAAAGCATGCGGTAAAACCGAATATCGAAGCTGAGTCAAATGAAGACATTGCAAGGCTATCAATATAAGGGCAGAAAGTGAAAGACTTGCAAGCTGATAAGCAATCGCTCTATCAAATGGCGCCCTAAACTGCTGAATTGATGAAGTTGACAATAATACCTCTCTTGTCATGTCCAATCCGGCTATAGAACCCATAACTAAATCTTAAAATTAATTGTTTGTCTAATGAATCGGATACATTATGGATAAGAAAGCCTCATGGAAAAAACAGTCTGGACATACGGACGCAAATGTGGCGGCGGTGAAGGCGGTATTTGCAGAATCAATCTGCCTGTATACAGAAAATTTTATTCGCATTTTTTTGTTATATTAACATTGTGACATCAGATTAAAAAAGTGACTACACTGTATGTTATGATATACAAGTTGTATGTGTCGTCAAATTGGCTGTTCAATTGCTGCTGCTCGAAAGAATCTTTTTCCATTTACAAATATTTTTCATTTATTTGATTCAAAATTAGCCAAGGTTGAATAAAAAGTTTTTCCAAGGATTACTATTTAAAATCAGACATTTCAGGTGAGCAACTAATTACCATATTATAATAAATAATTAAAAAAAAATGATTTGTTATTGCAATTTTGTATCCGTTATATCTTCACGCATATCATTAGCTTGAATTCTTATCTTGAAAAAAATCTCAAAACTTTTTCCTTAATCGATTTGAAAAAAATTTAATACTCACAGCCTTTTATGATCACCACGTGTATTGCTACAAATAATCTTTAAATTAAACCTTAATTTTCATGAAAAAAAATTTTTAATTTTGCTTTTTTTTGTTTTACATTTCTCAATTAATATTAGTCACTCGAATAAAATTATCATAACTCCAAAATTTAATTAGTAATAATAAATAAAATTTAAATAAAAATTTAATGTTGAAATATATTTTAAAAAAAAAATAAGTTAAAATTAACGTTATAAAAAGTGGTAAAACTATCATTATATTTAGCTTTAATTTTTTGTTTTATTAAAAAATTCAAAAAGATTAAAATAAAATATTGCATCTTTAATCAAAAAGAATCCTGAAAAATTTATCAAATTTTCTAATACGGGAGTTGTAAAAATTTTTCAATAATTTCAAGGCAATATTTTGGCAAATAAAATAATAATAAACCAGAAGGAAATCGCGGATTTAAATCAAAATTTATTTTGGCAATAAAATCTTCTTTAACTAATTCTTGAAAATTTGTTTTTTCATATTTCATTAAACCCCATTTTATCATGAAAACACAATCAGGTAAAATTAGTTTCTGTAAATTTAATATTTTCTGAAAAAAAATTAAATTTTTTGAATATATTTAAATTGTTTAAATTATGGGGTTTCAAAATAAATAATTCTGTAAATTCGATTCATTCAAAATTCATTAAGTTTAAAAATCTAAATTACTTAAATAAAAAATAAAAATATCATTTTCATAATAATTTAATTTATACTTATGCTTTAGTGTATAAATTTCGTAAATTTATTATTTTGAAAATTCAGTCAATTAAATTCAAATATTTTTTATGATTATTAAATAGAATTAATGAATTATTTTAAAACATTTTTAATTATACTATTTCACGTGAATAAATTTTAAAATATTTATTCAATAAATTAAATAAAAATGTTTAATTATTTATAAAATGTTATTTATAAATTTAATAAAGTTAAAAAGAAAAATAATTTTTCAAATTAAATTAAATTTGAATACTTTTTTTAAATTGTATAAAAATATTAATTATTATTAAAAGTCATTAAATAAATAAATTTCAAGAATAAATTATTTTTAAAAATAAATAAAGTTAACTTACAAGATTTTGATTTTTAAATTTTTCAAAAGATTCAAAAAATCGTTTTAAATTTTTATTCTAAAAATGAAGTATATTTTTTTTTTTTTAATACCTGAATTAATAAATTTGCAAATAATCTAGATTTAATTTCAATAGAATTTAAAATTGAATTTTTTTCATAATTCAATAAATCACATATTATTAAAATAATTTCATCAATCAAATTAAAACCTAGTGATTTATTTAATAAATCTTTTAAAATAATGTCCCAAGGTAATAATTTAATTAAATATTCCTTTAAAATGTATAAAATTTAAGTGAACTTACATGTAAACCAGCACCTAAAAATGGTATACATAAATGATTTAATAATTTATATCGTAATGTGATATTTGTATGAATTATTATATTATATAAATCACTTTTTTTTAATACATCTTTATAATTAATTATATCTGATTATAAATTGAATATTTTTTTTTACTTTCAGTTATTAATTCACAACATTTTAAATAAATTCTTTCTATATTTGATTCAAGTGACGCCATTTCTACAATTTCTTTTTCTCCATTAAAATTATATAAAAATTTTAAAACTTTTAAGATTATTCCAATTCCATTTGATTCAATAAATATTTTTACTGTTGCATCATCTATCATAAATGAAGCTAAAACTGCGATTAAATTATTATAAAAAATAAATACTGCTTCATTTTGATAATTAATATTTAAATCAATTTTAATATAAGTTTTCATTATATTGTTAAATGCAAATATACGTATATCATCAGGTATACTATTAATAGAATCACGATTTCCAAAATGATATTTAATATGACAAAATAATTCACTAAATGTTTGTAATTCGTTCTGTATAATTATATGTTTTTCTCTACTTACTGTAATGATTTTCGTTTGTAAATTATTATTATTATTATTGTTGTTGTTGTTGTGACACTTATAAAGTAATTCATGGGAATTATATCGTATGGCGCATATTGGAATTAAAATAAGAAAAGGAAAGTCAATTGCAATGTCGGGAGACATTTGAAATATTAATAATTGCCATTTTAAGTCGCATATAAGTGTATTATATAATGAAGTAAAATCAAAATCCTCATTATAACATAATTGATCTTTCAAATTAAATCTGAATAAAAAAAATTAAATAAATAAATTGTTGATACCTTTGATTGATTATTTCTGAATTGTGCGAAGACACACCTAATCGTGAAAGAAGACGAAGAAAAATAACGTTCAAATGATCTTGCCATATAATAGATTCAGACTTTGCACGTCTTGCAGCCATATCGAGAAACTTCATACACGATTTTGCTACATCTATCATTCTCGTTGAGATAAGCAAGCGTCCAATTATACCAACAAAATCTAAGAAACTGCAAGAATAAAAGTTTAAGCTTTACTGATATGACTAGCTTTGAATCATAATTGGTTTGTTACTTAACTAATTTTCTACTAAATCTGAACGAGTAAAAAAACTTTTACTGATATCAGCAAGTACGGGCAAAAAACCTTGTAGAACATGTGGATGGAGTGCCTTCTCGAGAGAGCATACTATTAATTGCAAAACCGTCTTAACTCTGAGCAAAAACTTCAATCAAGAGGAGTAATGAAAAAAAACAACTACCTTTGAAGCGGTTGCTCTGTGAAAAATTTTGAACGCTGAAAAGGAGCCAGCATTGTATTGACAACCTCATCGGTAAGTGAGTAACAAATACGATCTGGTAAATCCGAAATTGATGTCGGCCAATTCGAAAAAGCTTCAGATAATTGCCAACATGGAATCTCAATTATCTGTTTCCTCAAAAACAAGCAATTGGTTGCTATTTTGAAATACCACTCATGTGTCATGAAATTTGCTCCTTCATCGAGTTGGTGCACCCGGTTTTCCTTACACGCAATAGCATGCTCAATCCTGAGACTAAGCACGACAAATTTCATTTGGCAATAAGTTTGTTGACTTAATCGGCATGCAAGTATCGGCCAGCAGCATTTCGTTAAAGTTGTTAAAACGACTTTATCTGCTGGCCGCATTAGACTTCTAGAAAATAGTTCGAGCTCTTGAGGTGCTGCCTTCAAAGACATAGGCCAGAGTAAGGACTCTAAACTTGAGAATGCAGCTAAAACTACTGATGATATATCTGTTGACGAGACCATGTAAAACATTCGCACAAGAACCGCCGCTCTTTGAAAAGAATTGAGCAAAGTCGCCACTACAGCTATCAGTTTTGACAAAGCGCACACAGAGTCTCCGGGGACACAACTATGAGATGGTTGCGTATTCAAATCATGTAAAGCCACATCTATGAAGCCAATCAGAAGGAATCGGAAAGGCGCAATGCGACGGCGCAACGTAATGCAATCTATTAGTTGAATCTTTTGCGCGAAAGAAAGAGCTTTAAGACGATTATGCTTAGGCTTTTGAAGAAAAATCATAGAGTTCAGCTGCTCAAGAGCGGTCTCAACTGAAACACTGAAGCAGCAAAATACTTTAATAAGTCGTTCTATATACCTTGCAACTATATTAGTCTAACAAATATCTCGTTCTACTTTAATTCGATCTATCATTGTCTAGGTGGCGCTTACTGCTATCTCACCAACTATCCCAAGTTTGAAATTCGATAGAATTGATATTCCAAGACATCATATCTGCCGTGATGTTTCGCAATTGCGTTTTAGAGGAAAGCAATCTATTAATTTTTATTTCAGATGATGTGTTTGTCTCCTGTCGAAAGAAGTTTAATAAGTCAGCAGCATAAGCTTCCTCCATGATACAAATGATAATTTAATTTGAAAACTACTTGTCGTCGGTTATAGTAGGGCAAAAAGTTGGTGGACCTGAAAGAAATTTGAGAAATTGTCAAATATCTCCTTAATGGTGATTTCAAAGCAATACAGTTCAGTAAATGTAATTTCAACAGCAAAATGTGCTTATTGAGAAATTTAAAATAGAACTTCAACTATAAATATATATAATAAAATAATAATGCAATTTACTTTGTAGCAATAATTTACATTTTTTTGTTGCAAATATAAAATAAAAAAAAGTACGTACTAGTTATAGCAAATTATTGAGTGCCATATTACAAAATAGTGATGGCTAATTATACCATAAAAAATAAAATTACTGCTCCTTAAGCATAACAGGTACACTTTGCATGAACGACGAGCTAAGAATTTTGACCACTGGCATAGCACTAAGTACTGGTCCTAAATCAAAAAATGTGAAATTTTTCGATCAAGATCCTACACAGATCAGCGATGTTGCTGTTCCATCTTCCGCATTTAATTTTTTTTCTCTGCCAAAAGCGGAAAATAAAAAACCTATATTTAAAGCTATTGATTCTCAAGAGCCAGCTCCATCCTCTCTAGATGCAATCTCTTTACCAAACTTCAAATCGTTAGACCAAATCCGTCATCATCGTCGTTTGAATCGGATTCGCCTGAATGGTGCAATGGAAACTATAGCTCCGATCCGATCTTTCGGTGAACTTCAAGTTTGTCACCCCTTTGACAGATGATTTTTTCATCAGGAAAGCCACGGCGTAGCGCCATGGCTTATCCGAAATTTGAAAGAGAATTTTAAATTCACAATTCCAACACCGTAAGCTATTTTCTAATATTTATTTTCAAATAAATTTTATTATTTTTTTTTTAGAATACAACAACAAGCCATACCATGTATTTTGGAACAACAACCATTAGTAGCTAGTGCTCCAACTGGAAGTGGTAAAACTGTTGCTTATCTTCTTCCTTTATTTCATATGTTAAAAGTATGTTATTTCAAAAAAAGAATTTTTTTTTTTGAAATTAGTCTCCTGCTAAATCATTTTGTCGAGCATTAATTATTTTACCTACACGAGAATTAGCTGTACAAACGTAAGTGTATAATATAAAATATTTAATTTATTCAATATGTTCATAAATTGATAAATTTATTTCTTTAAATATATTAATTTAAATTATTAATTGAATTTATTTCTTCATCTTTTTTAAGTTATTTGCTTAAGGAATTTATTTGTCTGTTTTTTTATATATTTAATTTTTATCTATTTATTTTAAATCAATATTATTTAATTTATTAAATTTATTTATTTAGTTTACATATTTATTAAATCTATTAATTCATTTCAATTTATAAGTATATTTTATAGGTCATTAAAATGATTTATTTAGTGTGTATATAAATAATGAATTTATGAAATTATAAATCAATTTATTTGATCATTTAAATTTTGTTGATGTATTTTTTTATCAATTTAATTTAAAAAATATATTTTTATTTAAATTTATTTATTTTACCATTTAGTAAATTTATGGACTTTTTTTTTTTTTAATATATTTATTTGTTCAATTATTTATTGGTTAATGCATTCATCCATTTATTAAATGTGCATTTTATTCAGTGATTTAAATCATCAATTATATAAAATTTTAAAAAAGAATCCATATTTTATATATTTATCATCATAATTCATTTAATTCATTTAAAATTAATTTTATTAATATTATTACGTGGTCATAAAAAATTCAAATGTCGAATACTTGGAGATTCAAAAAATGAAAATTATAATCGTCTTGATATTGGAAGTAAGTTGTTTTTCTATTTTTTATTTTTTTAGTTACAACTCCTTTAAAATTAGTACAATTATTACGTAATGAAAAAAGAAATTTAATTTCAACAAAATATGTTATTCTTGATGAAGCTGATAAACTCTTAGAAATGGGGTATGGTTTATTTAATAAAAATTAAAATCAGATTTGCAACTCAAATTGATGAAATCTTATCTTATGTAAAAATTGATGAAATTCAACTTTTATTTTTTTCTGCAACATTTCCAGAAAATGTCCAGAAACTTGTTGATTCAATAGTACCAGAAGCGTCAAGGATTGCAATAGGTAAAAGAAAATTTTGAAAAAAAAAAATTTTAACTTTTTTTTGAAACAATTATTTAATAGAATTTAGGAACACCAATGTCAGCTGCTTCTGAAATTGAACAAAAATTAGTTTTTGTAACAAATGAAGAAGGAAAACTCCCAATTTTTCGTCAACTTATTGAAGAAGGACAAATACAACCTCCAACTTTATTATTTACGCAATCTATTGAAAGGTAAACAAATTAATAAAATTTTTTCTTTTATTAAAAATTTTTTGTATTTTTTAAATTTGAAATATCTCAGAGCCAAACAATTATTCAAAGAATTGATATTTGATGGTATATATGTGGATGTTATACATTCGGATAGACCGAAAAAAGAAAGAGATAATATAGTACAAGGTTTTAGAGAAAAAAAAGTTAGTTTACTTCGAAATTAAATATTGAATAGATATGGATTCTCATATGTACTGATCTTATGGCTCGTGGTATTGATTTTAAAGGAGTTAATTTGGTATTAAGTTGGGATTTACCACAAACTGCAACTGCATACATTCATCGTGTTGGTCGAACAGGAAGAGCAGGGAAAAAAGGAATGGTAATTTAAATAAAAAAAAAAAAAATTTTTTTTCGTATTTTCAGGCTATAACTTTTTTCACTCTCGAAGATATTCCTCGATTAAGTATTGTTGTTGGTGTTATGAAACAATCTGGTTGTGATGTACCCATATGGTTGGCAAAATTGAAAAAACCTTCATCGAATGGCAAGTTTAAAATTATAATTTTATTAAAATTAATATTATTCGAAAACAAATACTTTTATTATTTTGGAATTTGTTTTCTTGTTTCTGATTTTTATTATTCATTTCATTCAATTTTTTTTTATTTAAAAATTAATTTTTCTTTAAATAATTTTTTTTTTAAATAATTTTTTTTTAAATAATTTTTTCTTTAAATAATTTTTTCTTTAAATAATTTTTTTCTTAAATAATTTTTTCTTTAAATAATTTTTTTTTTTTTTAGAGAAAAAAAAAATTGCGGTTTCGGCTATTAATCGACCAAGAATATCAACTGATTTCCCAAAAAAGTAAATTCAAATTTATTAATTATTTTTATTACAGAATTATCAATAAAAAAATAAAAAAAAAAAAGTCCACAAGTTAAAATGATGTTGATTACATTTTTTTATTTTCATGTTCAAATACTAAACTATATGCAGAGCCTAAATCCAAAAGCTTTCTCTATATATAAATATATTTCAGATTAGTTAACTCTTACTTTAAGTGCCATGTAAAGCATGAGTATATCCCAACTACTCGAATCATTACTTGGAAGCTCGACAGCTTTGTCTCCAAGTGCTACTACTGTTATAGCCAGACTAATATTGTTGCTTATTTTTCTATTGCTTTACCACTCGAAGTCTTCTTCGGGACATGGGCCACGATATTTAGAATTACCGATAGAGTTCATTCCAATGTCAGCTCCTAGTTGATTAAATTGAGAAAATTTTTTTTTTTTAAAAAAAAAAATCTGCTTACCAATACTAGTCCACTTTGTTTCACTATTTATAGAGCAAACGCTCGCAGGTATGTTCCAAACTGTCTAAAAATTCTTTAAAGAAGAATTTATGACATACGAAGTAGACGTTCGTTGAATTGAGGCTTCGACTAATAGTACACATACAATATATAAGTAGACCTTACATCATGAGAGCGTATGACTTAGTTGATGGCGGCCCTGGTGTCCAGGAGATGGTTGAAAGTTTATTTTCACCTCCGCACATTCGATTATAACCCTTCATGATGGTTTATATGTTGAATAGCGTACTTTTGTAGGGTAGAACGCGCCCTGACCAGGCTGGCATGTCTCCGTTGGGCCTTCGATGTCTCTTACTGAGACTTTCAAAGCATTGCTTAAGATTAGGCCGAGATCTAGAAGCAAAAAGAAAGCGCCCAATACCATACTTCTGGCATGCTGTTTTTTTTTGTAGTTCGGGAGATAGGAAAAATTAAAAAAAATTATTTCTATGATTGTTTAAATCATGAAAATTAGTAGTTGTTACTTAATGTGTACAATATTAAAAAGTGCTTAAATTTTCTAATATCTGCCAAACAATTAATTCTATGTACGAAGTGCCAACTTTTTTGTCAAGAAAAATAGACGCTTATCTTGTCAACTACACTGACAAACAAAAAGTCTTAAGCAGCTACGAAGTATCAACTCATGTAAAAAAATTGTTTTTTAAGAAAGCTCGGGATCCAAAAGAAGGTGTCTCTATGCCTGTAAGAGATTGTAGATTTCAATAATAATTTTGTTCTCCTATCGAATCTACTTTTCTAGAATTTTTGAAAATAGAAACTTCACCTTTAATATCTCCCGAATCTTTAAGCTGATGCAACATTTTAAGTATTCGTATCAAACTTACTCGTGTCTTTTTTGTCGACTTTTTTTTCTTTGTTTTTGGACTAAGAGATTCTGAGTCAACCTCGCCGCCGCCTTGTAAGAAAGAATTTTATATGACCAAATTATTTAATTACTTTCTTTAATATTTTTTGACTTAGGACGATCTCTTTTTTCTTCTTCAAAATCCGATTCTACCGAAGACACTATCGCAATTAATAAAATTTACTACTTACTCGATTTTTTATCTAGTTTGGATTTACGGGCTCCAAAGCTTTCTCGCTCCCCCTTTTTTTTTTTGACTTTTGTTTGTTGCTTACCCCATGAAAATTACCAAAATCCGCATTAGAATTTGCTGTCAATTCTGATTTTTAAAATTTGAATAAATTTATACACACCTCGAGATATGCGGCTTATACCTCGAGTTTCTAATCCAGTAGAAGCAAATTTTGAGCTTGGATCTAGTCTATTTTTTGTAGTCCCAAAAGATGTCCATGAGCTAGGAGGAACACCAACAGAGGTGAATTGGGACTAAAAAACAATTAATTTTGACGAAAAAGATTTTAATTAAAAAATTTTTTTTTATTTTTTTTTTTAATAATTTACTCTGTAATCAGAAGCTGTCGGAGATTCCTTTCGTGAAATACCTCCACCAGGATATACGGGAGTTCCAGATTGGAGTAATGCTCCAGATGGAACACCTTTAGCATCCTAATGATTTTTTAACAAAACTTAATTATAATTTTCATGATATTTACCCGAAAAAGTCGCCAAGATGAACTTGGCTTTTGCGTCTGTCAATATAATTATTTTCAATCTTACAACTTCTTGTTGTTTAATTGATTGATTTGTATGCGACCAATTCTATACAAATTTGAAAAGTAGAAAAGATTTTTACTTTATTTAAATCTGCATACATTTGAGCTACTTGTGCTTTTTCATCAGCAACTGCAAGTCGTGCTGCTTGCATTGTTGCAAGTTTACTACGTTCTGATTCCGTGGAATGAATTAATAGATTTCTATCTTGTTCTGCCTAATTTATTTTTTTTATTTAAAAACATTTACCTGTCGTAAATTTTCTTGCATTAATGCATATTTGGCTTGTACTCCTTCTTTTTCTGTTCGTTTTTTTTCAAATTCTAATTTTAATTCACAAATTTGAGCTTCTTGTTCTTTTAATTCTTTATGTTCAGAAGCAATCTGCTCTAAGGCGGTTCTTCATTGAAAATTTTTAAATAAATTTGTAAAGCTCACCTTCTACTGACGTCTAATTGTCTTGTTTGATTTCCTGTAAGTCTTATATTTTTATCCATTGCCTGAGAAAATATCATGACAGAATTAGCATTAAGATCCTAATATTTGATATTCAAATTATATGTGTTTTATTTACAGAATTAGCGTCATTTAGCATTATTATGTCTTTTTCAATTTCTTCAATCTGTTGTTTCAAGAATATTATTTCATTTTGATAATGATTAAGATCTCTTGTTGTAGAAATTTTTTCATGATCTATCTAAAAAAAAAAAAAAAAAAAATTTAAATTTTACCTTCCTTCTTTCTTCTTGAATTTCATCAAGTTCTTTTTTAATATCCATAACTTGAGCTTCAAAATCACGTTTTCTATCAAGTTGTTTTTTCAGCTCCCGTTTTTCAATTACTAACTTTTGTCTCAAAGTTTCACTGAGATCAGTTAGACTGCTGAAAAAATTTTTTTTTTTTTTCAACGTACTTCAGATCATCAGATATTTTATTTACTGAAAGGCGTACTTTTCGTGCTAATGTTTTATCTGCCTATATATAAGCTGAAAAAAAATCCTCATTTCTTACGTCTATGGCATTTTCAAAAACCTGGTTTGTATCTTTAGCTTTCAGAAGTTTTTCGGCAATTTCCTCAAATTGCTTATCTGTCTCGTCTTCTGAGACTACTACTCGTTTTCTAGGCTTAACGCGATCCTCATCCTCAGAGTCTTGAGGTTTTTTTCTGGGATTTAAAAAGTATTAGAAACTAGGGCAAAGAAAAAACAACTTACTTAGAAACCTCAGATTCAACGAGATCCCCAAATGTTTTTTTTTTTTTACGTGATTTGACAGTTTCATCGAAAAGCGGAAATTCGCCAAAACTCTAAGTTAAATGCATTATTGTATATCTCGACAAACTTCGTCAATAGGAGCCTTAGACCAATCAGCTCCCTAATAATTATATATATAATTTTTTTCTCACAATGTCAGGAGGGGGAGTTGATAAAGGTGTGGTTGATCCTAAGAAAAATCTTAAAAATTTAATTAAGACAGACCCCATAAATAATCCTGATTTTCAGCACGATTTGGAGATTGCTAAAATCATAATTAATAAAAAATCATACCATTATTGTAGGTGGTATAAAATTGTAAAGTAACGATTCTAATTCATTTGATAAAGCCAGAGGTATAGCAAAACCTTTACGACGCATTTCAATCTGAAAAAAAATATAAATTTTTTTTTTACTAACCAAATGCATAGCAATAATAAATTCCGGAGCACTTAATCTACCATCAGCGTCACGATCTGCAAGCATCCTAATATAATAAAATTAAAAAAATCAAAAAAAACTTATTAAGTAATAATGTCCTTTAAAAAATAAATCTAACCAAATTTTTGCTAATTCATCTTGTGAAATACCAGAGCGATTCATGAATATTTTAGCTTCTTGACCTAATTGAATTTATAACAAATTTTTATAAAAACCTGTCAAATATCCAGATGTATCTAATGGTAGTTTTTGCATAATTTTCCAATATTTTTTTTGTTCTTCTTCAGTTGGATATGATGGATTTTCAACACCCTGAAAAAAAAAATTTAAATAAAACTTTTTTAAGAAAATTTTTTTAACTTACAATTGATGAATAACCTCTTTGAGCAGCTGATGTATCTATACCAACAGAAGTCATAGGACTTGTCTGAAATTTGCTTAAACTATTTAAAATTAATTAACCTGTAAAGATGTATCAGATAAAGATGAAAGCGGTTGTGAAACATCAAATTGTGGAATAGATGGAGGTTCTACAATGATAAAATAAAAATAAATATAACCTAAAATAATGCTATCAGCGTTTATTGGTAATCCATTTTGAGCATGCGCAACTAAACGACATGCAACACAAAACTCCTCAAATCCAAGATGTCCTTCATTACGAAAATCAGCTAAACGCCAAATCTACATATTAAAATAATAATTAAATTTTTATTTAATAAACTATAATTCTAACTCTTTTATAATAATTATAATAAATGTTATTAACTGATTATAATAATGAAAGATAATAATAAAAAAATGATTGTAGTAAAAAAAAAAAATAGCTAATTAGAATTAATGACAATTATGAAAAATTAAAATAATAAAACGCAGCTTAAAAAAAATAATAAACAATAATAAACAAAAATAATCAATAATAATTTATAATAAAAATATTATATACAATAATAATAATAATAATAATAATATTGAATAATTTAAATAATTATGAATTAAATTATTATCAATAATAATGAGTAAAATTAATTAATGACATAAAGTCATTTATTATGATTATAATAATTAATTTCCACAATAAAGAATAAGAACAATTAAAATAATAATGGGTAATAGTAACTAGAAATAAAAAACTAAAAATAATAAGTGACGATTACTCATAATCATAATAACGCGTAATAAGAAAAATTCGCAATTAATTAGATTGTCTATCAAATCCGTAACAATAAAATTTTAGAAATATCTTAAATTATAAATTAAGAATGATGAAAATAATATATATATAGTAATGAATTTAGTGATATAATACTGATTATTATCTATAATTAGTGCAATGGAGTAATAATTCAAATGCATACCTCATGAAGAAGAGGTCTACTTAGACCTGATAAACTTAAGAACTCTGCTGACTCTTGACCAGATAATACTGGAAGTTTCGTGTTATTGGCTAGTCTAATTTTTATATGAAAATGTTAAATGGATGCACCTCCAGAGTTGCTGATAGAAAGGCATCTCAATCGGGCTAAGATTTAGACGTGACATTCGCAATCCGGTAGGATACTGAGGAGGGGGCGGAAATGAATTATTAACAGATGAGAAAGCTCCGCCCCCCTGCGGCGGAAATCCCTCATGCGATGGGAACCCTTCATGTGACGGAAACGCTGCATAAAGTTACAATCGACAAGTTCAGAACGTTAACCAGTGGGTTTGCTTTTTAGTGCATACTTACTCATGGGGGAGTGTTGTTGTTGTAAGTCTCCGGGAAATGCAATCATTGGAGCAGGTTGCATCATAAAGCCTCCTCCCGCTCCTCCTACTCCTGATTCCTGTCAATAAAGTTTGGCAAAATGATTTCATGATGCATCAAGTACGCAGCAGTGCGTTAATTTAGCATCTGGTGCAATATGCAATGTCCTTTGTCGGATTTTTGAGCTTTATATTCTATGCATGCAATAATGACTTGACGAGTTTTATGACTACCGAACATACCGGGGCTGGAGGAAACATCGTTTCAGGTCCAATAAGGGGCAACAGACGAGGTAGTCTACAGAGGCTCTATGGCATGAAGCGTCCGATTTCCGCCACCCCCGCATCGTAATTATAGTATGTGAAAGGTTTTCTCAAAAACATATAAAAAATTGCAATATTTGCACAAATGTTGAAGGCAATACTAATGATTTCTTGTTGGGTTTCTGAAATGCTATAACGACTTTTTTCCTCTGGCGAAATCTTGTGCAACAATATGAAGAGAGTTATCGGCAAATGAAAGTATCGAGGCTCTAGTAGCGGTGATATTATGAGGACTGAGATACAGCATACGAGAAAGAGTAAGCTAGTGCATACATTCTCCTGAAGTATGATGACCTTTAAAAAATTTTGCGTTGTGTTGCAAAGAACTGATTGATCAACTTTAGCACTCTGTAATGAATTTTCTTCACGAGTTACACGTCCTCTTGAATTTGAATCAGCGATATCTTTGCAGTCGGCGATTATTGCGTAAACTTCCAACAGAAAAACTGTCATCCCCCCTGCGGCAAATGATGGAAGCAGGAAAAGTCGAAGAATAATTGAATTTCTGATATAGCGAAAAATATAAAAAGTAAGATGTCTATTGTCGGCCAATAAAAACGGATGTTGAATAAATCCAAAACGCATGATAGCAACATTAAATCCAAATAGAATAAGAAATACTTTATAATACTTTTTGTTAAATTTGAACATCATTAAAGATGTTGGTAATGTTAGAATAGTCAAAATAACAGCAAGATATACAATCTGCGCCATATGAGGTGTAGGCTGGTGATATTCTTGATGACCAAGGGTAATGCCACCTTTTGTTATCATATATGCTACAGCAATCAACCCGCAAAGTATCTCAAGGCCAACGGCTTGTAATAGTCGTCGCAAAACGCGCAGAAAATTTAACGCAGAGAGAGGCACCGGGGCGAGGTCTGAATTTTCTACTGAATTCATATATAAGTAGATTCCGACACGCACTTACTGTCATATTTAAGAATATAAATAACTTTAAGACACCCGGCTCCAAACACCCAAATAATGTTCGTCTGGAAAGCTTACATGTTTGAAACTGCATTACCTGCCGAACCAAAATTGCTATAGCACAAATGAGCACCTCCAATACTGATATTCCCAAGAGACATAAACCTGCCGATTTTTGCTGATAGTGCAACGTCAAAAGGTAAAGACTCAATGCAGCTAATGTTGCAAGCGTATCAGTATAATAGAAGAAGTGATAAAATAGTACGGTAGGTAATGTTAGAAACCGCAACCAGCGGAGTCCTAAAATGTTTGAATTTGAATGCTTTTTTGCGATGATAATATGTCCCACTAGTAGCAAAGCTGGTGCAAAGAGAAAACAGTTAAGAGCACGTAAGTATTTCACTTCATCACACTGAAGTCCAAGAATCCGCGAAGCAACAATTGTCACCACATAAAGACCAGGAGGAGTCGTTATATGTTCATCCCAGTATCCGTAATCTCCTTTACAATATTGTGCACATTGCGGCACATGAAATACCTATAACAATGTCATCTCAAAAGCAAGTACCTCATCCATGTATGGTCTTGGAATAGCTTCGTTAACATAATAAAATATTATTGAGAAAGAAATTATGACGACTGATGTTCGGAGCGATAATATAGTCAATGACTCCATTTCAACAGAACAGTTAATGTACCTGAACTAAGAAATTGATACAGTGTTCATTTAAAAGTTGAAGAATATTTTGAAACCATTTTAAATACTCTATACACATTATTGAGTGTGACACTTTTAAGCGTCGGCCTTATATCATTCTTTTACACAACGCTCTCAAGTAGTTGTTCAAAGCAAACACCAGGATTCATACCTCAAAGACATGTATGGTAAGACATGCAATGCGTAAACTGTATAATTCTTCTTATCAAGTGTAGATCCCAAATAAGTAATTGATAAATGAGCATGAAGGTACGAAATAGGCAGGGTCACTACAAACTTAAAATCCATCATTGTTGTTCGTAAGTAGTGCAGCCTTACAAAAAAATCAAGGATTATTAAAAGAGTCTTCGGCGAATTCTAATAGGAGTAAAAGTTAGAGATGCATGTTCATTTTGGGAGTGGAGGAAGGCATCACTAAAATTAAACGCAAATATGACTTGCGAAGTCTGATATTCGGATTATTATAAGAATCCATGAAAAAGATAATACAAACGAGCGACCTGAGATGTGCCCTTTTGGTTTCGCTGAAGGAGATACAGTAGTGGTTTTAGAAGGCATATTGTCTAAGGAAGTCAGGCAATTTCTCGGCGCTCCTGTAACTCCGAATTCCAATGCTTTGACGCCTTGCATCGTATCTTGAGTCGTGCTGAGAATTTTGCCAATATTTTGCTGCCGCTCAATAGTGACTGTGGCAATTTTTTGCTTTAGTATGAAATTTGGCACTCCCTCAAATCTAAGAGCTAAAAATTCTACCACTAGTTCAATTTCACTTGTAAAGGTTGTGCCGGATTTCGCTACAGCAGAAAAAACCTGACATGGTGTTAAAGTTGAACAGAATAAAGGTGGCTTAGACGACTTGGAAGGTGTTAAGCTAACATCGCTGATTTTGACGAAAGTTCTATCGAGCTTTTTAAATGACAGTTTCAGTTGTGCTTCTATTTGGCTTGAATCACAAGGTTTTAAGTCAAGCACCTCAAAACACATGTGAAATTCATCTGCTACAACTTTACGATCATCAAACTTCCATCTAGACAGTGGTATGTTCTGTTCAAAAGCAATGCCGCTGCATGGTAAAATAGGATTACATCTGTATGGCTTATTATTTTTTAATGTTACTGATATCTGTCTTTTAAAAATATGTCCAGCTTGTACCTTAAGAATTTTTGCTTCGCTAGAGCCATCTTCTTTTAGTATTGCATGTTCGTTGTGATATTGATGCCAAAATTGGACATCTCCTTCAAATAAGTTTGACTGAATACTGAACATAATGTCAAATTTATTCGACGATTCATTTATTAGAGGTAGCATTTGACAAACATCGACTTCTCCACAGAAACGTGTGTCTTTTGCGTATTCTAATGAAGCCTCTTTTAAGTCAAATGTTTGAATAATTAATCTATCGCCGAGTCTAATTATGACTGATCCATCAGCCTGTAACCTTTCTGTGCTTTTTTTTAATATATGCGTTATTGTGAAACACACTTCGACATCCTTCCCAAAAATAGAGGTTTCATTTAAGTGCCAATCAGCTTGAGGCAACCATTGCGACTGATAATTGAAACTCGCTCCACAAATTCTTAAAATAAGGAACGTTATAGCGATCAGGAATACCATGTAATGATAAACTACCGGTGATTTATATAAAGATAAAAATAAGACTATATAAAATTTTCTAACACCAATGTTGGAATCCATTATTGACCGCAATCAAAACACGACCTCCAAATCCCATTTCAATGCATTTCCTATGACTACATATACCTACTGATGAATTAATAATCCAGACCCCTGTGTTAAAACTTGTTCTGTATTTTAGTTCAATGGGCGTCACATAAATGTCTCTCATAGGCCGAGAAACTATGCGTATATTCCTGATAACGGGAGCACCTGAGTTGAAGACATCTAAAAATGTAACACTACCTTGATAATATTTCAAAAGTGTTATAACTTTCCCTCCCTCAACTCTATATCCTCTGATTAAACCCTCTTCTTGTAAAATATCAAGCAACTTAACGACTAACACACTATAAGGGGCTTTCTGTTCACGAGCATTAGTTACAAGTAATGATTTTGCCATATTACACATAGTCTCCATATTGAGCCTGTTAAGATGTGCATTATTCCTGTATATAATCTATGCATCTTATATACAAGGTGAAAGTCATTGAGTGCTGCACTTTTTTTCAAATTTTCTCTGAGCAAATTCTGATTGAGTTTGCGTAAGCGTTGAACTTATAAAGTCTAGCTTAATTGTAAAATTAACATTCGGAGAAAATATTAAAAAAAATATAAAAAATAATTTATGCAACTACTGATGAAAATAAATTAAATGGACAACCTTGTCTTTGCCAAAGACATAAATGATTTGCTCTAAATGAATCTCTTATTTGTTGTGTAGTTTTTGTAAAGAAATGCGGGATTAAGATATGATCTAACAGACCATTTTTTATGTCACAATGACAAATTCCTGCATCGCCGAAACAACTTCGCTTAAGAAAACATCCTGGTCGACAAACACTCCCATCAGAATGAGTTGTTGAATATTGCTTTGTTGTTGAATGCCGACTCGTTGCAAAGTGCCGACTCGTTGAGAAGTGCCGACTCGTTGTAAAGTGGCAATTTGTTGATAATTGCCTACTAGTTGTGTGATAATCCTGGGTTGTTCTAGTTGTTGTTGTTGTTGTTGTTGTTATTGGAACATCCCATATTCCATTTTCTAATGTTGCGCAAATGGCTTCATCAATACTGGATAAAAACTCATCGATAACCAATGAAGAAGAATCCATATCAAGGGGTTTCACACTCCCTCTTGTCCCATATCTACTCATTCTATATAAGTAAAGCTTCCATTTTTCTCTTATTTTTTGTGTGTCATCAGTTTCCGTGATAAAACCTGCCAAATATATTCTCTGTTTTGCAAATAACCTTCCTATAAATTCAAGGCTTAGTTTATTCAAACACTCATTTGAAAAATTTAAGCGTGAGTAATCGTCGGGGGGATCTTCGCTTATGTCGTCTGTATTAAATAATATAACTTTGACAACTTGTATATTCTCGTACGGTGAATGGGGTGTCCATCCTACTCGAGAGTTATCCGTGGTTGCAGTTAAGTTAATTGCATTCAATTTTAGACCTCCTCCTATTGACAGACCTAACAAAGATCGCTCAGGAGAGGTACCGCCCCATAGGATTTCAATGCTTTTTAAAGAATTTTTCAATTTAAGTGGATCTTCGGTAAGACTTGTGTATTGAACATAACATCCTTTTTGGATTGTTTCGTCTTTATCCCAAACTGATACTCCCGCTCTAGACCCAGGAAATTTCTCCCGCAATTCATATTGAAGTTGACGAATTGTCCACGCATTAAGTTTTAGAATATTATAATAATGTGCACCCATCGAGGCAGGATTGACCATCCATAGGAATTCAACTCTTATATTCTTATTTCTTATATCGCATTGTATCGCGTTCGTATACTGAATTAATAGAATTATTATCAATAAATAACTAAGTATCATTTTCTCAGTAAGACAATTCATAAAAACAATCATCATTCATCTGCATGAGGTACCAGCCGATTCTCAAAATTAAAACGTGACGTTGCGTCTTAGCATTCACAATTGTCGTCGCTTATCTTTTTGGAGTTGCAAAAAAGATTTGACTGGGAAGTTGCAGAGAGAAAATATTACATCCATTTCTAGCATCACGTATTTTGCGATTCACACCAATCAGTAATTATTGCTTTTACTTAGCGACAAAATTAAGCAATGCTGATGCTTAGTGCATATTGAGGATATTTTAGCAAAATTGATTAATTATGACAATCTAGCGATGCTTATTGATCAGTTACGACAATGTAGCAAAGCTCATTGCTGACTTTAGCCAATCAAGCATTGCTTAGCACTTAATGGGGATAATTTAGCAATGCCTGAAGCCCAGTGAGGATCCCTTATGATTACTTGGTACTTCTATAATAAGCATTAGAAATTGCAAGTTTTCATTTTGTGAATATGAGACCTAATAATATTTTCATGTGGAAAAGTCGAGTATCGGAAATAAATTGGTTTATAAATAAAAAGAAATTTTTCTAAAATAATGACGTATCATTTGTTGATCTAATATCAACTTTATTGTCGAGATGTTTTCTTTCTATGAATTCACATACTACATTGTTTATAATTCTCATCATTTCTTTAAATAATGAAGGATCACTTAAATCGATAAGATTTACTTCACCGTGGACCCCTGCATCGCCTAAAATATCTCTATATCTTCTCCAAATGTCATAGACAGTAAACATTTGCTTAACATCTAATCCCTCATAAGAGTCATCATCGGTTGAGCTACCAAAAGTGGCATTATTCAAGAGGTTCATTTCTTTTTGAAAATTTTGAGTCACCAATCCTACAAGTACAACATTTTTCATTCTGATGATTCTTGCTGCTGAGCCTAAGACAATATTGTTCCCACAAAGATCATCTAAATAAGACTTTTTTTCTAAAATTCTATTTTTGTTGGCAAAAAAAAGTATTTTCAGTGCATCTGGCGACTGTGACCATCTCATATTCTCATCATTTACAGCGCGTATAAATCCTGCCAGAGTTTGCTCAGGAAAATACGGCTTGGTGGTCAATTCAATAGCTTCAGTTGCCTCTTTGATAGCGTACATGTCCGATACGAGGGCTAAACGACGCTCGTAGCATTTTTTTTCGGTTTGCGCACCCCAATGAGCAATCCCTGCGCGAGTCTTACGGAAACGACTCTGCATGACCTTGAGCATGTCCGGTACTAACAAAGAAAATGGGTAAGCGAGTTCCTGAGATTTGAACATCCATAAAATGTCAATACTCAATTCATTGGAGAATTTACTCCCGCAAAAATTCATAAGTGCATCATCTTGATATGTTAATGTTAAAGATGATAAGAATAAAATTGTTCGTAACATGCTTATGTAAATATAATAAATATTTCTTCAAAATTAAGAAACTATTCTCAAAAAAAAAACTGACTGAACCTACACATGTGAAGGAACATCATAGCTTTAATGTTGTCTCTAATGCCGTATTAAAATGTAACTCTGAATTTACAGACAATACTATTTTCTCTTATTTATTTGTTCGAAGAGCTGAAATATCACGAGCATCTGCTCTGATACAGATTCACGTTTTTTTTATTCTCAAGCTTTATAACCATTCGAGTCAAGTATCAATATAAAGTTTGCATAAGGTATTTATCGCTTTTTCAATAAAAATTATTTTAATTTATGTGAAATAATTTATATATCAATGATAAATGTTTATATAAAAAATACTATTATTATTTAAAATATTGAAAAATATTTTTTTATCATTAAGATGAACTCAATGAAATGTCTATGTTGACTTAAAAAAATATTTTCTCATTATCAAATCGGATTTAAAATAAAAAAAATTTCAAGTAGAATAAAAAATTATTATTTTTCAACAACCCAGATTATCGAAAAAGTGACTTTTTTTCAATAAAAAAATTGTCTAAAAATTCAAGTTATTCTGAAAGCAATATGATGTGAAAATTTAAAAAAAAAAAAAATTCCATCAAAAAGGTATCTTCATTAGTTAATAATAATTTGTTAAGGAAAAATTTTAATGACTTTATTATTGCGTACGCTATTATCAGAATTTATTTAAAGACTTTAAACAATATAAATATAAAACAAATTGTAAATGCTATTAAAAATAATATAAGGCATTTTAAAAAAAATTGATTTAAAGTTTTCTTATTATGAATGTTTGTTTAATAAACATACTTCCTCAGCATTGCGCAAATCAATTGTCCTAATTGGAATTCATTCATTTTCAAGAATCACATGATATGAAAGTCCTCATATTTGTTCGCTACATGTAATATTTGGTGCCTTGAATCCTCAGAATCGGATGTTTGCGTTATAAATCAAATCATGACGCTAGCAAAATTTAATTTTGAAAAAGAATTCGAATACATATGCATCCATTAGTATACGCTCAAAAGCACACAACCTGATTATAAATATATCACAAATATTGATTAATGCGAGTATTTAATGAGAAAAGCGCCCGAAAATTGGTGCAGCAAATGATGACCGCATTTTGTTTTTATAAATAATATGTTTCAAAAAGTGAAAATCTATAAATGGTAAAGAATTGAGATCAGCGCCGAAAATAATGATGCTTATGTTTTTAACATATAGAAGGTGCGGCTGCAGATATCTTTGGATACAATTCAGCACACTCTTTCCCAACGGGGCCTGTGATAGCTGATCCTTTCATTTCGCCTTTAGGATTGACAATTACGCCTGCGTTGTCCTCAAAGTAAATGAAAACGCCTTCTGGTCTTCTCCAAGCTTTTCTTTGTCTTACAATGATTGCTGGATGGACCTTTTTCCGTAACTCTGGCTTTCCTTTTTTTACTGTTGCAAGTACCATGTCGCCTACTGATGCCGCAGGAAGTCTATTTAAACATGCACCTATCCCCTGACAGACAAAATATGAGCCACTTGAACATTTCTACCTTAACAGCAATAATGTATAGGTTTTTGGCCCCACTATTGTCGCAACAGTTAATAAGTGCGCCAACATTGAGACCACATGTTATGCGAGCTTTGCTGCCGCCGGCACCACCTCGACCTGTGGAGAATATTGCAACAGATCTTAATTAATCTTAAATACTGTTCAGAATGTTTCGCGTTTTACCTCTTTTCATTTTTGAGGTAAAATAATAGTATCTCGTCTAAAAGGAAACGGGGTAGATATCAGGTACAAGGCACGAATATTCTTTAAGTTTGTATGTTTATTGTCCCGAGTAACCCCAAAAGGTCACAAACTAAGAAATTAATTGACAGAACAGTTTTATGCTTTGAGCTCCTTAAGTATATGCGAAATTTGTGACATTATTTCTTGTCTATCAGTACCTCGATGACTTCGTTCCTGTGTTTGCATAATTTTCATTGTGTGTTGCTCAAGAAATGACTCAACACTTTCTGATAAATTGCGCAACTTTTGATTTTGAGAGACAATAAGTTGTTTTAATGGTGAAGCATCTGTTGTGAATGCCTGTAGTTGCTTGATAGTCTGTAGGTCTGATGCAACAACTGACAATGTAGCTTCAATTGTCTGATTTATTTTTTGGCATCCTTGGTATTGTCTTACCTTTTCTAATTGATTCTGAATCGTCCCTGAGAGCTTATTCAGTCCTTTTATTTCTCTGTAAGTAGTTAATTTGCGAGTAGGCTTACAATTGCAGTTGCGCTAAATCATCCGAGCGCGCCTTCAATTGCAGCTGTTGCAGCTCTTTCGCTTCCTATAATAATATGTTTAATAATAATTTAAATGAAAAAAAGGCTCACAGCTTTAAGCGATTCTTTTGTTGAACGTAAAGTTTTGTCGTAAGCATAGACTTGACATTTTCCTATCCGTCTTAATATTCCAATGAGTTGCTGCATTATGTTAATCTCAATATAAGTTACCAGCATAAGTGAAGCTATATCATCATCGGCGTCAGTCAGTAAATTTTTCCCACAACCAAAAAGCATTGAATTCTTATTAAAAAAGGTAGTCTTTTTTTCTACGGGATCACTCGACTGTTCTGTGCCTAAATGAAATTTATGCTCTTTTTTTGAATACCAGGTTCCAAAAATTCTAAATTGAGAGGATGAAGAGAGAGACGGGATTTCTTTCCATTTTGAGTTTTGAAATAATGCTGTTGTACTTCTTGATCTAAGATTACGGGATTTGGTGCATCATTTTTTGCTGATATTAGTTCTAATTCAGATGACGATGATGATTCAATAGACTGTAGTAAATTTGGAGAAGTCAGGCTACTTTGATTTAGTAGGTTAAACTTTTCTGAAGTTGTCATAGGGCTTGCTTCTTGTGATAGATATGTATCAAGATCATGCGTTATTATAGGATTTTTTACTTTTCTCTTCTCAATCCTCAGTTTTCTTCTCAGTTTACTCACATCATTTACGATTTTATTATCTTCAACATCAAGTTGAGAAAATATGATGGGCATTTTGTTGGAAGCTGCCTTCTCTAAACTTTCGTTAGGTTTCTCGCAAGTCTGGGTAAGATAATCATTGACTATCATACCTGTTGAACATCTGAAGAAGAATTTAGTTGTTCTCTGATTATTAGTGGTGATTTTTTATTTTCATGTGTCATAGTTCTATCTCTTGTTGTTTGGAGATCATCAGTTTGTGATAATAAAACTTTTGCTTTGTTTTCCATACTTCGCTTGTTTTTGGGCGTCAATTGTATAATAGTTGGAGTATTTTGAATATGTGTTCTATTATCTGACAGGCTACTTCTTGTGCATGTGGTTTTTTTACTTTGTATTATTTTTTCATTTTTGAGAGAAACTCGGCGGCGTCTTTTCAAGAAAGTATGATTTCTTGAAGGACAAGTTGTTTCTGGTTGTTTAGGTAACTCATGATGATTAAAGTTTATTGATCGCAACGGGGAAACATCAACGCTGTTATCTTTGGCAGTCTTGTTACTCCGAGAAGTAGGTCTTGGCGTTGGTCCAAGAGATACAATATCTCTTCTGTGACGACCGGAGCTTGTCCTAATGAGAAACACATTAAAATTATCAGCTCTCCGCAGAAATTCTATATCGACAACTTTTATTTATATAAATCTTTGTACCTCGCTTGAATTGTTTGTTTTTTTTCCTTAACGTTGTTCTTTTTATTGTTTTTAGTGATTGTCCTACTAGATGCACTAGAATCATTATAATCACTACTGAGAGACCTAACAGTATCCTCTGGAGAGTAATTATTTGTTTGCTGACCCCTCCGTTTCAATCTTAGTGTTCGGGCATCCTCAGAATGTTCTAGACTTTTTGATTTACATTTGAGATTCTCTTTTTCCTTCATCGGTGCATCGGCCACTTGCTTTGCTTGTTTCACAATAGGAATATCTTGAGGCGATTGATGCTCAATTACGGATTTTCTTTTTTCTGAATTTCGCAGTAATGGATGTCTTTTTAATAAATTCATCCCAGCGTTTCGGTCCAAAACTACGCTCGAATAAATGTCTTTCAGCCCTTGAGCACAGATTACAGACGTGTCTGGCTTAGAGGAGTTTGCTTCGGTGGAGTTTGTGGTTTCAGCTTTGACATGCTTGGGGGATGATTCAGGTTCAAGTTGAGTAACGACAGATTGATGCGTTTTAGAGTGTTTTCGTTTCGCGTGACGAGCTTTTGATGATGTAAGCGACTGTTCAGAGCTCTTAGAACCAATACCCAAAGGACCGATGATATAACTTCCTTCATCTCTAATTTTTTTTTTACTTTTAGCACTGGCAGCTGCTGGTGAATTATTCATCGTGTCCGTCGTTCGCCTTATTCTATTTTTAATTGAATTCTGACAAGGCAAATTATGAATGTTTGAATAGCAATCCTGAGAAGACTGTTGTAGTTCTGGCGATAAAGTATTCTTTGCGTCAATCTTCTCCGTAGCCACTTTTTTTGATGGCTCCTTTTGAGATTGTACAACATCTATTAAAGATAACGGGTAAGGACTTTTGAGAGGCTCTAAGTCTTCGGATGCAATAGTAAGTGGAATCGTGTCACTAATTTTCATGATCTCAGGCATTCTGGGTACCTTGTCATATGAATGTGTGATCGATGAATGCGGTACCTTGGATTCATTCGAACTAGTAGGCTTTGTTGTTGCAAAGCTAACTCGCTTTCTTGTCATGCCTTTGGGTAAAGTTGTATCTTCCGAAATATGATGATGGTCATTCATTTGATCATGATTGTGGTCATTTCGGACTTTTAATGACGCTATACTTGTCTTATTGGATCATTATATATAAGAGAAAGTATTACCTTCGAAGGCATTCCAGAATTGCTAACACTGTCATCTGATTATAATCTGTAAATGTTTGACATACTGACCTGCTAGTTTTAAAGCTTCGGTGTCAACGGCTTCCTGAGATTTTGACATGAAATCATTTAAATAATTCTTTGTTGATGCCATTGAGTATTTTTGCTCCTGAATATCTTTTGAATTTATCGAAGCTTTTTGGAGGTTTTTGATGTATAATCGTATTCTATGCAATGTCGCTTCTGTTGAATATTGAAGGAATATTCATATCTGTACCTTCGCTTATTAATATCAATCTAACATCTAATGAAGATTCCTGTTGTTGTAGTTTTTCTTCTACTAAATTGAATAGAGCTCCTGTCCAAATTCGAGACACGTCAAATAACTCATCGGAAAGAATTTCAAATTGTATTTGATTATCGTGAGACTGTCGTTCTAAGGGTTCGCTCGCCCAAAATGGAATCTCAATGAAAAGACCACCATTTGAGTCTTTCTGCTTAAAAAACTGTTGAGTTGTCAAGGAACATACAGAAATATCCCGATCAAAAATAAGTGAGAAGGGTGTTATATCAACAGTTCCGTCTAAAAAGTTGTCGAGCAAGGGTGCTCCCGTCCTTATATCTACTGCTGAAATTTTGCATGAGAGTCCTTGACAAAGACAGTATTTATTTTTTGAAGAATTCCAAGGAGCCAAAGCAGCTTTGAAAGAAGCGTCAAAATTTTCTGCACTTATTGCCTGCAATAGTGATGCTAATTTTTAAGTATAGCCTACCTTTAGAACAACTAATCCTTCAGGCCATGTTGTCTGTAATTTTTTAATAAACGGAAAGATGTCATTAGCCTTCCGAATCGCTCTCCATAAAATTTCTCCTTGAGCCAATTGCAAGATTGTATCAGGGCAATTCATGACTGAATCCACCAGCTGAGACCTGATCACGAGGTTATACATGCCAAACTCACATTCCAGTCGAGAAAAACGTTTCGTTGGCTATTGCCAATTGAAGTCTCCTGCACTTATCTTTATCGTTCTTCAGAGAAAGTGAATCATTGTGGGGCTGCGCTTACCTTTTGGACAAATCGGTGCAGCAATGATAGTCCGTCAGCTGCACACCTGTTGTGATTAAACGGACGCAGAACTGTAATACCTTGCGCCACTTATCAGGCAATGCGAAAGGAATGAATGCTGCGTAGAAGTGGCTGATTCAGTAGGAGGCTTAGGTATCTCTAAAGATGCAATACGAAGCAAAGCCTCGACAAAAAGCCTATATTTGTAAGTAGCTTTCTTTTCTCACCAGAGACGTGATGTAGGCTCGCCATCTTCATCACACAGGTAAATGACTCTCTGAATCTCAAACGCAGAATTAATGTTTGCAAATGCCGCATCTAGGATACCCAAAATGTAAGCCATTACGTCTTTGTACAGAAGTGCGAATGATAAGTTATGTTGTATCTGCTGGGGATAGTCTGAGTGCAAATAGACGTACCTCCGCGTCGGCTAGATTGCATAATGTGTAGAGATACATATTAGTTGTATCTACCAGAACATCTGCATTGATGTTCGCCGACGCATCCTGAGTTATGTGCGTGAGAACACCCCACGCTGTGTGTACTGTCTTCCAGTTCTGCGCTTTGATTACCTATGACGAATTGAAAAGCAATCAGTATTGTATTACAGTTTTGAGGATAGCAAGTAATTTTTGAAAGTGCCTTCGCTCAATATATGGCGAGTGTGACTCATTAGCCAGCACCTTTGCGCATTGTTCTAAGATGCACTGTATAGCATTCTGCGGCGCTTTCGTGAGTCGCAATTTCTGTAATTCAGTAAATGCAATCGGCACGGAAGTCATCAAAAGCAAGAGTAACCTGAATATTGTTTGTGTGCGCAATTTGCGAACTTGAAGAAATTACGTATTACGTCAACAAAGAGCAATGCAAAGGTCTTTTGATTAAGTTGGATAGCGAATTGAGCATATAATCTTAGAGCAAAATCTTGATGCCATTTGCACTCATCTTTAAACCTTGCCAGATATGTTTTAATTCTTTCAAAATTAGGCATTACATTCTGGATTTTAGTGCCACGAATTTGCAGCGCTCTATAGCATCAAATATTTAAAGAGCGTAAGACACAAAAGCTGAATTTGAATGAAGGATGTTTCGTATTTGCAATACAAAAATTGGAGGCAATCCTTCGGCGTTTACTTCCTTAATGATTTTGAACGTACTTAAAACGACTTTTACAGCAATCACAAGATAGGAAAATACTATTCATTTGGATTCAGATTGAATAATCAAAAAATCTGTACTTATTTCTGTGTTGTCTACCGTCATACGATTAATCGAAATATATGATTCAAACATTGACCCACAATCCTACTTTGAACTGTATGTAATGATTCTGGTATCGGCCCAAGTCATCTCCAACAACATTTTGCAGCAAATTCCTATGTCGTTGTCTTGGATTTCAACGATGTTATTGTTCCGCTCCATACTCATTCTTTTCGACAATTGCCGACATAATCAATCACATGTCTCTTTTTATGATAATTTCCGACCTTCAGGTTATGTAAATAAGCTTTCGCAATTCTCCCAAGATGAGTAAAATCAGAGCTATGTAAAAAAGTTATTATATTTGAGAGATAATAATCGAAATTGATTTGAGCAATGCCTTCCAACTACTCTCAATATATAGTAAATCAAACAAATGTAAAAAGGTTTTCTATTTTAGACAAACAATGCTTGAATTTAAAGTGTATAGTTTATTCAGACGCAGCATAATAGTGCCTTCCTATCAATTTCATAAATGTACTAGTTACAGGGCTTTATTAATTTTGGACACGTCTTTCATGACTGCTGACGCGCACTAGATCCATATTTCACCTTGAAATCACACAGCATAAAATTGTATTAAGAAGCCCTAATTCTTTTCAAAACTCGCGGTAGACTCAATGAAATGAAAAAGTAGGTCAGACAATCATCAAAATGCACATGATACATCTGTTAAATCAGATATTGAATGAATGATCTGATCTCGAGGGAATTCCACTCTATTTCATTGCAGCTAGCAGTTGAAAATCTCATTGCCAGTCAATGCTTACTTTTCAAAAGTCGATGTGCATACACCGCCGCCGCTTGAAACATATTCTCCTGATTATAATGGTACGGAAACACTTGAGAGAAAGGCAGAATAAATACACTGGTCTGTATACTTGTTGATTGTAGATTAATGTTACTTTAAGTTATTTAGGTATGCCTTTTGTCCAAAGCTGTGTCTGCATTAGTAATACAGTCCCACAAATTAATTCTACACTTAACTTATATTTGAACAAAAATGGAACGTCAGCCTGTTTTAACTGGAAATTCTCAGTATTATGATCCTGAGGCACAACAAGTATATGATGTGGTTGGTGATATTCAAGTGACACTTAGTCCTCCTCGTAGGAAGACATAGATGACCCCAAAATCTTGAGACAAATCCGACACGGATTTCTTCGAAAAGTCTATGGCATTTTATTATCACAATTTGCACTAACACTCTGCGTTGGAGTACGTGTTATTTATTCGCAACTCATTTTGTTAGGCTTTTCTAACAATTAATGAAACAGCTAGACATTGGATTCTATCTAGTGGTCTATGGCTTATAATCTTATCCGCAGTTGTATCGTAAGTGGATTTCTCATGACGCTATCGCCGATATCTAGATTCGGATTGTTGATTGCGCTCGTATGTGTACCGCGGCTCAATCAAGCATACCCCACTAATTATATTCTATTAACAGTGTTCACTGCTTTCGAGTCGATCGCAATTGGTGGCACCTGCGCAGCTGTTTGTAAGTTTAATTGTTCAATGGATTTTCGTAGCGGCTAGTAGTCCAGGGGGTGCCATGGTCGTGCTTCAAGCACTCATGCTGACTGGATTGATAGTAGCGGGGCTCACTGCCTTCGCGTAAGTAAATGCAGTTGGTTGCAGACTTTTTTTTAGATTTCAAACTAAGTACGACTTTGTTTCTTGGGCGGGTGCTATGGGTATTATACTTCTTGGATTGGTTGCATTTGGTAAGCCACAAGTTATTCTGATGTGTATGCAGGACTTGTTCGATTATTCTTTCCCCGATCGCACATCGTTGAAAGCGTATACGCGGCGATAATGGCGCTTGTTTTTTGTGTCTATATTCTAATTGATACACAATTAATTGTAAGTCAATAGTAGTTGTTTGATTTATCTAATCTTCAGGTTGGACGAGGAAAAATTCGTCTCAGTGAAGATCAGTACATCATTGCCGCTTTGACGTTGTATCTGGCAAGTTGATACCTGCTAAGAATTAATATTGCTGCATCATTTCAGGACATTGTCAACCTCTTCCTCAATATTCTTAAATTTCTGAGTGAAATGCGACGAGATAATTAATTTACGTGAAGCATCAATCTTCACAAGCAGAGAAGAATTCGTCATCACCATCCTTGTTGCGCAGCTGAGTATGAGAGCTCGCCTTTCGAAGTGATTTGTAGTGGCTATTTGAAAGACGCTTAACTTCATGACTCTGCAGCAGCATGCACATATTATTAATGACCTTTGAATAAACAGTACCAGCGAAGCTCTGTGTCGCAAATTGGGACATGGCATTTTTTTGTGTTGAGACAAATTCTTGTTGCGTCTACCGGAGTTCGAGGGCAGGATTGTTGAAATGGCGTTTTTCATGTCAACAATGACCTGTTGGGCCTTAGATATTTCTCTGTCACTCGCTATGCCATGACATTCGCGCACTAGATGCCTACAATAGTAGACAAATTTATCGCTACAGTCGTACTGGAGATGCGCACATCCGTCGGCTACCTCTGCCGTACTCATTTTTGCGAGCAAACCTTCAATGTTTCCACAGACCTGATGGATTTGATTCCACTTGATTTGACAGGTCTTCTCTCAGGTTGTAATCCTTACGGCCGCGCAATACGCCAAGTGAGTCAGCTGCGTATAGCGTGCGTGGCGACTCAAAGCAACAGAGAACCATGCACGAAATGTATTCGTTTCCAGAAAGCGATGGTAAAGACTGGTGAGTCTGAATGTTTTTTTGCGCGTAGAGTATGCAAATCTTACTTTGTTCCTTGCATTGTGGAGAATGGCGCTTCCAAATTTTCTGAATTAACGATTGTATTCAAAAACGCTGAAGATGAAAAAGGAGGGGGTAATGGTGTCTCTTGTATAGGGTTGAGCATTAACGGCTTCAAATCCGGCTAAAAGTTTAATCAAAATTAGTTAAGTGCGAACAACCTGTATAAAATAATCAAAGGGGCGTAGAAATCTAAGCGTTAAATCGTAAAAATACTCCGACACACTCTGTTCTGAAGGAGTTTCATCAATATCCTCTTTCGCGCTTTGCGCTGAAGACATGACAGACGACAAATTGCCTGCTCCCAAGCTGCCGATTAATTTCTCAAGATCACTTTGCTGAGGAAATACAATTCTCTCTATTCTAGAAGATAGCGGGGAGTTTCGGGGAACTGAAGTGCACGGGTTATTGGCATTAGTCCGAAGCCAAGAAACTCGTTTTTGCTGTGGAAACTCTGATGCTGAAGAAGCACTATCAAATTTGAAAACTACTGATGTAAGTGGAATTCTCATTGATGCGATTGAAAATGGTTGTTGGGTGAATGAGGACGATGTAGGTGGGGAACAAAGGGCCTTTGGACATTCGATAACCATGATGTTTGGGCATTCTGTCTGAACATTCTGTACCTTTACGTGTATAACTCACTAAAATTTGAAGTAGTAAAGGGTCGGAACTACCGAATATCATGCCGCTTGTTTGTGGTTGATTTTGCAGCAGCTTCCTATAGTGTCTCAAATCTGGATCATAAGCATTGATGAATGGCCTGAATAATAACACCATCCCGTTTACAAAAACTCACCTATAATCTCCTTGGTAAACAAGAGGGGTTATTAAGCTCATGAGTTGTAGGACGACTGATGATACCCGTGTCGCCGTCGCTGCGATCACAAGAAGTGGAGATTCTGTTATAATAATTTCCCATAACGTCCACAATGCAGTTGCTAATGGTCCAAGGGAAGAGAGAAGTTTGGGTTGATGAAAGCTAAAAGAAAGTGATCTAGAGGGCGGTGAATTGCAAGTCTGACTTTTTGATCGATTTTGTCGCAAATTTTCTTTGAGACTGCGTTTAAGAATGGGGCGCAAATGTCCCAAGCGTGAGACTCGACCATTGTGAGGCTTACTTTCCCGCTCTTTAGCCTTTTCACATTTTTTGGAAACTGCTTTACTCAAACGGTAGCTGGATAATGGAACAATACACCGATGACCTAATCCCAATAGGCGGCCTAAATTTGCCTCTTCCTCGCACGGCTCAATACGTCTATCCGACCTGTTGTAGCGCCAAGGATCTGGCTTGTCTCCATAACCGTCACTTTTGTTATCGCTATCACTTGAAGAGATGTCACTTTCGAAGAGGGATGATATTGCTGACACAATTGATGAACTTAAATCATCTTCAGCCTGCGCAAACTCTTGTGGCGCAACAAGTTTCCATAAAGCAGTCACAACTATCGGAGTCCATAGAAGCTCTCCGTGAGTAACGGCGGCTGAAAGAAGTTGCTTTATCGGCTGTGAATCTAAAGAACCCGGCAATTGAGCATCAGCACATTTCGCGATATTCAACGGCTCACGGTGTAAATTGAGATCGATCAAGTCCCAAAAAGGACCTGCCCTACTGCTTGCAAAAGTAGCTCCAGGATGAGGGTAAAGTGGAGCGTTCAGTGTCAGAATAGATTTCGATACAGTCGCGACCTGCAATCGGCATCCGGCCGGAGCCTGAGTAGGCAAGGGCCAGAAACCAATAGAAGCGCAAGAGTCATAAACGGCAGAAGGCCCATGCTCAAAATAGGTTCTGGCAATGAAGAGGGTTAAGGGAAGTACAACTGAAAAAAAATAGGAAGCGGGAAGAGGACTCAATAGAACAAGTGACTCTTGTTTTGTTCCTCGACGATAATCGATATTGGGAGTTGATCTGAATAATGCGGCACCTAACAAGAAACTGTGATCTTTTACAGAACTGTGTGACATTGGTAATGACGTTCCACGACGAAATCTGAAAGCGAACCATTTCGATTCTTTATTTTCAGCGTTACTGCCCTTTCGTCGAAATGCCCTTGGTGACGCGGGCTGAGATGAACTTTCAGACTGCGAAGCCCAGTTCGAAACATTCATCTTATTCGATAAGTTTTTGTAGTTATTAGGAGTAGGAACCTTTCGGGAAAATAACGAACTAGAGTTTATTGCACATTTCATCGCTCTTTCGGATGAAGCGGGCGCCAAAGAGTTTGAATCTGGAAAACTCATTCGTAAGAGTCTCTCTCTCTCATCCTCAGATAAGACTCGAGGAGGATATTCCAGCTCAGTCTTGTGACCCTCGTTGACATCGAAGTCAACGACGAGTATGGCAGAGATCCAATGAGAAAAGCTGCAACATCTTTTACTCGTGAGTCGCTGGAGAAATACAGGTGAATGGTACAACTGTGTGATGAGCTCTGAGATATCCTGCGGCTCCGATAGCAAGCCCTCAAGAGATTTCGGCCTCTTTTCTTCGTTCATACACCAGGCGTACCTTTTAGCCTGTATAAATTATTATAGTATACGGTCTTTGGTGAAAACAGATAATCGCTCAGTATTTCGCTTAATTGACCACAGAGTTGTTTCTTCTACAATCATCGATTCTCGTCTAAATTTCGTCTCCTAAGTCGAAATATATCGTCAAAATAAACTCGCCTTCGCATTTGGCATTGTGAATATAAAGTTTATGATTTCCCTGATAGCCATACCAATCAGCGTTGCTGCCTGAAAAATGAATTATTTTTCTTCTTACAAGCATCAATCTCAATTGCTCTTTTTTTTCCATCCTTTGTCCGACAGTGGCAAAAATGCAGAGTGCTATATTTAAAAATAGAACAAATAGACTAAATAATCTGAGTATTTTATTCCATGCTCCGATACCCCGAGCTACAAAAAAATAACTCAATAACTTCTCAATAATAATAATTATACTCTTTGAAGAAGAGTAATTACTAAAATTATACCATCTCAACGATAATTATATTATTAATAATAATAACAATAATTATACTGTCTCAATGATAATAAATCATGACAATAAAGATTTCTTGATATAAATAGTAACTATAATCATACATTCTTAATAATGCCAACAATTTTACAAACCTTGTCTTGGAAATGGACGACGATAGGCAGTCATTAATTTTGTGGCATCCAAACGCAACTATTAACTATTAAAAATGAATATGATACCTCCCAATGATTACTAATCCATATAAGAGTTGGAATTATAGGTAGTACACTTGAGAATAAAGTTACAAGACCCAATTGTGTTATCATTTCCATGTATTCATCTAAGGTTCCTTCATGTGTTGGCTGAATATAATAAAGTAATAAATAGTACGTACCAGATAGTATTCACGTTCAGCCGCGCAAAGCTTCCCTTTGTATTTGCCAATATTCCACCAATACTGACAACGTCTATATAAAATTAATTTAATCTTCTTCTTACGGTAAATATTTTTCATAAATATTTAAGGCTGTTTCTAAACCCCATTGTGCTAATAATTGATGCCGCAATTCAATAGAAATATCTGTTTCTTTAGCTGATAGAGATTTCTGATTTTTTTTATTTAAATAATCTTATGCTCAACCTTAAAAAATGCGATATAAATCATTCCAGAAAAATAATCAAAACTTCCAAATGTAAATCTTTTTATTATATGTGAATCATAATCATCAGATTCGAACTGCCAATTTTCTACCCTCACACACCATTCCGCAACTCGAGTATAAATCTATAAATAAAAATTTTGTACCAGGAAACTAACCCTTTCTACGATTTTAACAATTACAGCAGAGATAAGTGATGTTATACTTATGGTACCGAAAAGAATCTCATCATTAAAAGTGCTTGAATCTCCACCGAAAAACAATTCCAGCAACTTTGCTGAAATCGTTGTTTCTATTTTTAACTTACAATGAACGTCGCCATTAGCGACAATCGCTGCAATTATGACTGATATCAAAATAATCATGAAAGAGAATGTCCACCGAATCTGTTTTTTAACAAATTTTCAAAATCCTACATTTTGTTCTCGCTTATCATAGTATTTCATGAAACGCCAGGGACGAATAACGTCTCGCGTCCAATAGTCTGATTTATACTCAGTTCTTTGCTTCGCCATCGGCTGAACGCTGGAAGGTAAAATCATGCCCCATCGGAGTGCAAGAAGTCTCTGGAGGAGTATCAAATGCAAAACATTACTGACCTCGTGGCTTATCCATTTGCTTGTCATCCATGACACCCAGCACGCTGTAACAATGCTAAAGAGTGAAACTGCGCGACAGACTCTAAAATTTATGTCATCTCCCGACACATTATAATTACTGATAGTCTTCAAAATGTAAAAAGGGATCTCTTAACATCTGCATCACGAATAAGACAACCCCAGGAACTGCTAGAACGCCCAAAAGACCCGTGTACATTGCTAACCAGGAGAAGTAAAGGGCGTATTCTTCTCCTGATTCGTTTTGAAAAATAACAAACTCCTTACCATAGTAATCTCTTACTTGTCTTTTATGCATGACTGGTTTAAGTAAACTCTTTTTGAAAACATGAAATGTACTAGAGCCACTAATGAAGCTTTTAATGATTCAGAATACTTCTTACAAATCACGCATTTCCTTTGTATGTAGTAGGCTGTAATGATGTAGAGGATAAAAATCTTTGATAAAACCTCTTTCCTTTAGAAGATTCAAATCAAAGTATAGAAGCAACCCGTCCATTAAAAGTCGTATGCGATCTACAGGTCTGAAATTCAAATTTTGCATTCCGCAAATATGTACCTGAATATTGAACACGAGGTTCCGTCTAGGCAAATAGATCCGTCTATTGGATTATAACGCGTAAAAACCTGCGATATCTTTAACAGACTTTTCAGACTGACTTTTAAGGGATGCATACCATGCTTGAGAACACCTTCAATTCTAGCATCATATAGCGTATATGGTAAAGTCGGATTTATTTCATCACGGGTTCTCAAAGTCCGCCTGGCGATCGTACTTTCTAAAAAATGCAAACCTTGCCACATCAGGACTTATGGAGAGTACGTATTCTGTAAAGTGCGCCATCCGGCGTAGTCCAGTTTCCCGTACTTTAACCTAAAGAAAATTTTCATTTAGAATTTTTTTTTCACCTGCAGAAATAGAAGACTAGAATCTGACTCTCCAATAAATCCAACAAAATTGCACTCAAGAATTGTCAGAATTTTCATGAATGTGAGAAGAAAAAGTCCTTGATATTCAACTTCGCCATTAGGATCTTGACGTATGTCTGTAAGAGAAGTAGACCAAGATTTTTTCTTACCACCGAGTGAAGCTAGACGTGCTGTTCTATAACAACAAGGGATTGTGGAAATGAACGAGTCGGGCGCCATTTCTTCTTCAGAAATTTCATTAAGTGCAGGAGACTTTACAATCTGATAGTGACATGCTTCTATATAAATGTAATGAAGCTCTTGCTTAGTTATGATTTTTTTTTTGGTGGAAAAAACAAAGCACCAATCAAACTCTTCTTTTTCTTTTTCATAATCTTGCAATAACTGTACTGCCTGAGCTTCTGAAGTATCTGGCTTTAAAACATCAAATGATGATCGAGTTGTAGGGCACCTGCTACTATTGGTCTTGATCACTTTTTCGCATTGAGCTCTTTCGTACAAGACTTGCTCATAAATGCTAGGAGATTTAATTTCAGCTTTGAGATGATGGTGAGAGTCTTGTTGACCATCATCTGATTCACCTATTTCAGTGTAACCATCATCTTCCGTCGCAATTATAGTAGATGCTGTTTGAATTCGCTGAATCTCTTCGTTGAGATGAAGCCTTGTCGGAACATACACATCCAACTCACTAAGATAGAGTTCAGTCATTTAGTTTGAATGAGATTTATATTTAAGCTCGAAATTTTTTTTGCACATTAGTACACTACATCTAATCAATGTGTTAACTATAATTTATTCATCGTCTTCGTCCGGTTTTGTCGTCTTCTTAGACAGATTCTTTCTCTTAACGCGTCCGGGTCTTCCACCCCCAAATGGCGAGGTCGGAGCGAAATCAATGTGTTTCTCGGAGTCGACGCGTACCATAAAGGAGGGCACGTTCACAATTTGACGTCCTACTCGAATGTGACGCTGTCTAATAAGACAGCGCGCATGATGAATGGATTTCGCATGACCGAGCTTGAAAACCTTTGTTTGTAATCTTCTTTCCATAAACTTTCCAAGTGTCAACCCTAGTACATAATCGAGCTTCTGTTCTTTTTCATCGAGAAGACCTAGACGTTTCATACGTCGCAAAAGAGCAGCGCCTTGAAACACTCGTTTGGTATCTGTTGGATCCAGTGTTAAAAGATGACGGGCAGCGGAACGGATCTTCGCAAGTACGTACTGTACTCTGTAAAAAATAACATAGTACCATTTGGAAACTGCTACTGGTACTGGTTAATCAGATTTGTGACGGGTTCTTTAAATAAGCTAAAAACATACCTCCAGACCTCGCGCTTGTTTTTCAATCCATATTCACCTACGAGCTTCAGTTCTTGATCAAGTCTTTCCTATAAAGAAAGAGTCTCATTAATCGACAACGAAGGATAAATATAATGATTCATTACCTTCTCAAAAGGTCTTTTAGGCGACCTTGAAGTCTTGCTGTAGTTTCTGTAATTTTTTCCCATGCTCCTTGATGAGTCGACAGGTAGCTAGCTCCTCGCCTATTTATTTTCTTGTGATTCCTAGATTCCCTCAGCTGTCCCACTGGGCAGCAGGACCTAAAGTAACATGTGCCCCAATTTACTGATTTTAACAGTGATTTCAAAATGCTTAGGATAAACATTTTTAGAATGACATAATGATAAGAAGTTAATAAAGAAAAAAGCATTCTTGCACATTTTCTGGGGGTGATGTCAATTTTGGATCGCGATGCACATATTTGTTATTTTAAGAGTGTCATTCAACGTGGACTAGAAAAAAGTGTACTTGACTATAAGAATGCTTCTGATTCAGAAATTGATGATTGGTACAATTTTCGCTCACATGAAAACATGATGCTGAGTGGTGTATTCTGGTGCGTTGCGGGACTGGCATTATTAAGTGCTGAAAAAAGATCATTCACCGCCGTACTATCTACTGAGCTTAGGAAGTCACTTACAGACATTATACATAAATGTCAATGTTTAAAAACAGGCGGTTTCAAATTTCATCCAGATCAATATTTGCCTTCTCTTATTGCATCAGTTAATGCAATACAGACACTCGTAATTCTGGATTGTGAAATACCGAACATTGGACTACTAAGTGCTTTTACTAAGTCTCAACAAGAGAACGTATCTGGCGGATTTAAACAGACACCCTGGTGCTGTGAAGCAGATCTGAGATTTAGCCTCGCAGCAGTTGCAATCAATCAATTTATTTCTTGCGAGATTTCTCATCCGAAGTTGCTAAAATTTATACTCGATTGTCAGAATATCGATGGAGGCTTTGGCTGCAGTCCAGGGAATGAATCTCATGGAGGTTTCACTTGGTGTGCAGTTGCATTATTGCACTGTCTTAAAGCACTTGATTCTTTGCTAGAAAGCAACAGGCTTCACAGGCTTCTTGGGTATGCAAATTTTATCGATGTCGGTTGGTGCTCAGATTTATTCGCGCTCGTTTAGCGCAATCTAATACTACTGTGGAAGTGATAACCGTGAGTGGACGTCCAGGGAAAAAGGCAGATGTCTGTTACGTTTGGTGGATCGTTGGCGCTGGTGTTATCATCAATCGACATTTTAAAACTCGTTTGAAATCAGAAGTATTTAGCATGATTACACTGAAAGGCATCGTTCGAAGTGTCTTAGCGTGCCAGCAAGACTTTACAGGCGGTTTCAGTCGGACTCCGAGACCTACTACAGAGCCGTGCAACACCCTTAGGTTATTTGCACCTGATATCTCCGCTCACGGTCGAGCTGATCCTTATCACACATTTTTCGCTCTTGCATCTCTCTCTTTATTAAGTGAGGAGATAAGAAATTCTAAATCGTTTGAGGCTAACGATTGTGATTGCGTTTTCGATTTGCCTGAAATAGACTGTGTTACTCTAATTCCGAAGAATCTAATCCCAGAAATGTAGGCAGTGACTGTCAACAAAAGGCAAACATTTTCTGTTGACAGTTGACCTAAAATGCGTAGACATGTTATGATCGATGATCACTGAGACTCAAGAAAGTGTATTGAGAGTCCTTTACGGGAGTCAAACAGGAACTGCTCGAGACGCAGCATTGGACATCGTCCGCAAAGCTCAAAATTTCCACTTGCCTTGTCGTTTCACTTCTCTTGATGAATTTGCAGCAGAGATAAATCTGTTAGATTCTATTTGCGTATGCCCTCCATGTTATGCAATAATAGTCATTTCTACAACAGGTGAGCTGAGATATTGAAATGAGAATAAAAATCAACGACAGGCCAAGGAGATATTCCAGACAATGCCAACTTATTTTGGAGACTTGTTCTCCGTAGATCAATGTCTAAAACATTTTTTAAAAACTTAACGTGAGCTAAATTCAGAAAAATATTTTTTGGTTTTTCTCAGATTCACTGCTTTTGGTTTAGGTGACCGCCGCTATAGTAATTTTAACAGTGTAGCAAGACGACTGAGATTGCGTCTTTTACAGTTAGGAGCTTCCGAATTTTTCAGGTACTTGCATAGTATAACAATAGCAAATTAATAAAAAGAATAATAACTAGAGTATTCATAATAATCATAATAATTGTAAATTCATGTTTAGATTAGGACTTGGAGATGCACAACATGACTTCGGTTATGAGGGTGAATTTGATCCATGGCTTGAAGGTGTATTCCAATCTATACAGAATGATCTCAAATTGAATTATACAAATCGAAATGTTTCAGAGCTTACAATCCCGCTTCCCGATTTCAATGTGTCAATAACAAATTCTATTAGCTTATCAGACAATGCGAAAGACATCTGCAATTTAAATCAATTACCGAATCTTTTTGATGAAAATTTGAATCAACGAAGCAATCACTCTGATGAGTATTTGAATCATACAAGCAATCAATTTGATGATGGTATTGTGATAACGAATGAAAGATTAACTGCGATTGATCATTTTCAGGATGTACGACTAATAAGAGTGAGTGTACTTTTAAATATATTAAAGCAGTTTCGATTGCCTTCTGAATTCCCAGTCTTTTTGCCGGGTGATGTTGTTTCTATTAAGCCTGTAATAACGGACGCAAGGTTTTTTGTATCTAAAGTTCTGGGTAAAGATCCAGAGACAAAAGTTTTTGTTACCCAAAGTGAAACGTGTTGTTTTGAGGAAAAAATTTTTCCGCATAAATCGATTACGCTCGAGGAAATTTTTTCTAAAATTTTAGATACGAAAGCAGTTCCAAGTAGATTTTTTTTCAAAATTCTTGCAAATTTTACCGACAATATACTTCATAAAAATAAACTTACAGAACTGTCTGGGACATCTTTGGTAAGTTTTTTTTTTTTCACATTATTAGGAAAATAAAGCTTTTTATTATGAATACTGTAAAACTGAAAAGCGATCTATCTCAGAAATTTTGTGGGATTTTGATTCTTGCATTATTCCTCTTGAATATCTATTTTCAATTATTCCTCCAATTGTCCCTCGTAAATATTCAATAGCTTCAGCTCCATTCTGGTGAGAGATTTCAATAATCAATAATTGAAACTAGGTACTCAAGAGATCTATGGAGATGTTTATCCCCACAATTGAGCTTCTTGACACCTCCAAATTCTACTTCATCGCCTTTTGTTTTATTCAGAAATCTATCATACGAAAGTCAAGATTTGAAACGCATTCGTTTACGTTCGAGTTATCTAGAATGGAAGTACTCATGGAAGCCGCTTTTTGAGAAATTTGACTCAAATGTTCTCACCAGGCGGCCTGAAGTTCTTGATCTTTGTGTCGCTGTAACTGTATATAAAACAAAACTTCAAAGAGAAATTCGAGGCTTGTGTTCAAATTATCTCAGCAGTCTGAAGGTAGCATAAAAATCAGTTTTAATAATTTTAAAGATAGGTGATAAGGTTAAATTAAGATTTGAACATGGCCACTCTTTTGGTTCGGGACTTTCTAATATAAATATCAAAGCAAGTGATTCATTATTATTGATATGTCCTGGTACTGGTATAGCACCATGTCGCGCACTTATACAGCAAAGACTATTACAATGTAAGGAAATGCGTTATTAGGAAATTAATTCATGTAGCTCTCGGCTATCGGTTAGAGATCGCATTTCAAGATGAAATCACGACTTATAGCAAAGTGCAACGTAATGTGAGCGGCACGGGGCGGATGATGATTGCCATGGGATTTAGACATCCCAACAAAGACTTTCTATTCCGAGATGAATGGACGCATATTGAATGCGTCGCAAAAGAATATGATTTTCTAGACATACAATATATAGTGGCATTTTCACGTGAAGATCCCGCAAAAAAAGTTTATATACAAGATATATTGGAGAAAAAGATGGACTTAGTAAGTGACAAATAATTATAAATTGAATAGATCCGTCCATATGTTGTGGCATGTAATGGCGAGGAGCCAATTGTTATTATATGCGGACGGTCACATCCCATGCCTGCGCAAGTTATACAAACAATTGAGGATCTCACACAAACAGCTCAGAATGTAAGTCAGAGAGATGCACAGAATTTATGGGCCCAAAAACGTCGGCGCAAAAAATTAATACTTGACACTTGGTCTTAAGCCACAGCTTGCTGCTGTACCAGGTCCTCTGTAAAGCTGCGAAATGATAAAAATATGTCAAAGCCAAGAAAAGTGGGGATGGAATGTTGTCTTGGAGTCTCCCTTTATCTAGCTTTGATTATACTTTGCGGCGCAAATTATGAAATTTGGATCACAGCTTGAGCTGTATGCCATACCTGAGTGGCAAGACAAATATATTCGTTATAATTTTTTGAAACGATTATTACGCCGACGGAAAGACGAAGAGTCAAGACCAAAGCGAAATCTTAGCGCATTTCGCCTGTCAATTAATGAGGCGAATCGTATTGGTAAGAAACAAAAATAAGTAAGTGTGTTTTCAGGTATTCCGACTGGTGTGTTACAAGCTATAGATGAAGAATTCATAAATTCACTTGATGTTGAAATCAATAAGGTTGTTAAGCATTTTCTTCATCAATATCAAAATATTCAAGACCGACTTGGTGGCGTTGAGGAAGAGCTTGAATTTCTTGACTCAAATGCATCGCCAGTTCGAATTAAAAGCAAAAATGCAGCAGCAGCATCATCTCAGCCAGACAATCATACAGCAGACTTTTATACAGTAGACACTCATACAGCAAACATCCATACAGCAGACACTCATACAGCAAGCACTAATATATTAGACATTCATAGAGCAGACGCTCATACAGGAAAGTCTGTTCCCCGTACGGTTTCTATCGCAGTGAGTAACCGGACAGAAAGCGAGCCCGGCGAAATAGATACTGAACGCTCTAAGCCAAAAAATGTTACAGAATTGCACAGAGATGCGAAAATTGCTGCTAAGATGGTGAGAAAAACTAATAGAGTAAATAACTTTGATAGCGCGCTTCACATCGAGAACAACTTTCTCGCGTAATATTAGGTATTTGGGAAGCAGCGGATAGACTCGAAGGGTTTGTGCAATTAAATATGGTTGCACTTTATAAAATATTAAAGAAGAGAGATAAGATACTTGAAATGCAAAGGATGACCTTGGATTTACTTGCTAAAAAACAAGCATTATCTAATCTCATGATACCTCAATCATGGAAAGTAAAAAAAAGTTGTAAATAATCTGAAAGCTTCAGGGTAAAATGACTCAGCTTTATGAAAGATGCAATGTCACTTCTGGATTTGATTCAAATGCGGAGGATATGGCAGCAATAGTTCAACGACACTTTTTGGCTTCACATGTAAGTGTCATAACAAAGTAATTGATTTTCTGTCAATATAATTGTTTAACATACAATTTTATTTAATCTAACTATTTCTTATTCTTATTCAATATAATTATTTTTCAATATGATTATTTTTCAACATTTTATCGAAATATGTAACTCATTTTTCAATTAAGTTGACCAGGGCACCACTTTGGGTCAGCTTTTTTTTAGGAGGGTGTTTCGTAATTCTTTTAGATTTAATTTTTGCGACTTTTTTGCGACCAACAAATGCTGCTTTTTCGCTCGAAGCTATGCTTGTTTTGCTTCCTATATTTCGATTATGTTTCATAAGTGCAGTGGTTTTGTGGGGAGCTGGAGCAGCTCTTGCAACTTTCGAAGATTATGGAGTTAATTACAAGCAAGTCAATGTAAAATATCTATATCATTCAGATTTTTACTAGATATTGATCCTAAATGTCGAGTTTCCTCAACTACACTATTTTCTGCTGCGAGTGCTCTAACAACAACCTGGGTATTAGGATTTGGCGCTTTTCTAATGGATGCAAAATTTGGAATACTTCTACCTTCAACGTAGTATGTCATTGAAAAATTAAGCGAATTTATAGCTTTTGGATTTATCCTACGGTTGTGCTCACAATAGATATAGCTATATTTCTTTTTCCATCTCCAACATTTCGACTGAGTTATAGACGCAGCATTATGCGTGCTATTTGGCAAGCAATTATGACAGGGTATTTTTGGTCATCGAGAAATTTCCTTATTTTAGATTTAAACCAACAGGCCGAGTCTCTCTTGTAGATAATATAATAGGTGATATTCTAACTTCTCTTCCTAAACCGTTATTGGATTTAGAATACACTGTTGTCTTTTTTGGAGGGTATATAACTATGTCATTAATTATTTTCAGTCTTTATTTTCTTGATAACAAGTTCTCATTTCAAGGACTACCTTTTCGATTAGAGTCATTGATACAGATTTTAATTACTCTATTACCTTATTGGATTCGCTTAGTACAATGTGGAACACGGTGGATAAATGAAATTGATAGAAGGATCTCACATGTAGCAAATATTGGAAAATATACTTCAACTATTGTTGTCATAATTACTTCAAATATTAAATGGTATGTAATGACTTATTAATAATTAATATTAAGGGAGGAATTTGGCATGTCCATATATGCCTCACGATTAGTATTTGTTTTTGTTTATCTTTTTGCTTCACTTTATAATCTTATTTGGGACATCGTTGTAGATTGGGGACTTATGCCAGATCCGAATAGCTTTGTTAGGTAGAATAATTTTTATATATTCAAAGGATTTTTCCTATTAGTAACTTTCACTCCATTTTATTTTCTTTAGACCTAATCATCGAGTTCTCTATCCTCAATGGATATATTACGCTATAACTATTTTCAACGTATTCACAAGGCTGACCTGGGCTTTAACTTTAATACCAATAAACATTCTTGATAGTTATGTAAGTCTCTCTGAATATTTTCCTATTCATATAAACAGAGACTGAGTGTTACAGTGATCATCTTCCTTATCTCCTTTCTTGAAGTTCTCCGTCGTAGTGTTGTAAGATTTATTGGCTGAATTATCTCTTAGTGGCTAATTTTGAGACTCGAAAATGAGCATCTCACAAATTCATCACAATATCGAGCAATGCTTTGGGTACCAAAGCTACTAAAAGAACCAACCATGATCAAATTGCCGCAAACATCATCGCACAGTAGCTTTGTTACATTCAAACCAAAAGCAGAATTACCAGAACCAACCACGGTTAGTGATTTTTGTAAAGGTCATATTATTAGACGCTACTTCAAAAGTCTACCTCGGTCCATTGCGTAAAGTTACCGCAGGACAATACAATGTCGTCTGCTGTCCAGGATAAATTATTAAAATCAGATTCGATGAAATCCGAGATTGTTGTCGAAGTGAACTAACAAAAAATCTATATCTTTTAAATAAACATATTCGCAATCCCTGTAAAGAGCTACCATACTAAAAATTTCTTAATTACCACCACACATCAATCCGATGAAGCTACCCATGGCAGCTATCTTGTGTACTCCTAGTGAATTACTTTTTTCCAATTTATGAGCAGCAGCACTTTTCGAGAAAATTTCACTGTTTGATTGTATTGCTGCAGTAGATTCAGAAGCTCCTGGCAACCCCCATCGTCGTACTTCTAATTGCACCGGTCCCACCATGCAACCTTGTCGCATAAGTGATTGATGATGATTATCACAAATTGGGAATTTATCTTGAAATCTTATTAAAACTCAGACAAACCTGATTTCCAACATCGACAAATGCTAAGTGATTGCTTAGAAGTAGACTGAATATTTGGAGCTATTATTATTGAATGCTCAGGCTCATATTCTGACTATTTTGAAGGCTACAGTAGTCAGTCTCACTTCTCATGTTTATACAATCACCAACTATTCGCATTGTCTTTGACGTTGAAGGTTTTGCTCCCATCGTACCTGTTAACAACGTGGTGCTTATGTATAAATCCTACGACCCAATAAGGAATTCTCTCAAAGTCTAAAATCACACTATTGATGTTTCAGTGGAAATTATGAATGAAGATATTTTTAGTGTTTTGCGGCTTCTGTCTTGATAAACTTTGACGGTTGAAGATTTATTCTGGGCGTTGACCATGTACGGAATCTCGTATCATCTAAGAAAAGTTTGTGGCCCGCTTGACGCAGCTTCTCATGGCATCGCATCTATGTATTTTTAAAATGAAAAGTTTCAACTTACTTTGCACTCAGGATCATAAGGTCTGCAATTGGGACATCGCCTTTTAGGATACATGAGTGGCAATGAACCCCAAGTGGCAAATAAAGGCTTATAGCCTCCCTCTAAACCATAAATTTGCGGAAGAGGCTGTTGAGTATTTCGATAAAAATACAAAAATCCAGCTCCCGCTAGGAAAAGTGTTATAAATATTTGAACATGGCCTTCACGAAATAGATAGACTTTTCTCTCAAATTCTGTCATCATACATGCCTCCATTCGCAAAAGAGGCGGAGATGACAGAAAGAAAAATTTTCGATCATTCCATCGTGAAAAGAAACCAGTTATGTCAGCCCAGCGATAGAGCTTATGTATGAATTGTTCATTTTCAAAGTCTACATCATTAACGACAGCTAGATTACGTTTTGTTATCAGAGCTTTAGCTTGATTAAAAAGCTGCTCAGGTGAACTAAGCACTTGATAAGAAGAATTAGTTTGGTCTGATGGAGGATGATGGAGCGTTGTTGCAACTGCAGAGTGGTATCGACAGAAAATCTGAACTGCACAAGTAGAAAATCTTGCTGGTCTGATTAACGCGTAACTGGTCGACATTGCTTCTAATTATAAGCAGGACTGCTTTCAAAAAAATTCTGTTCTCTTTACATCTTGTAGGACTTCAATTCCTGATATTGTGAACCGCATAGAGAAAAAATACTCTTACGCCTCTCGGTGAGCTGTTTATCTTGATCGAAAAACGCCTGTGTGTTATAACTAATAATCTACATACTTCGTGAGATGTTGCATCTTTAAGCAGTTGCCTATTTACTATCATGCGTTCTGCGGGTGTCTTAACTATTAGTATTATGAGTGGTCACATATAATCACCTGGCGCTCTCTGCTCCTTTGTTTCCGGCCCGCTCTTCTCTAGCAGATGAGTGCCGTTATTCATCGAAAACTTACTGTGCTTTGCTGACTCCTTGACCTGAAATTTTTCACAATAGTAGGTTATCAACATACTGCTCTCAAAAGCACTTCGCGATAATTGTTTGCCGCTTTCGGAGCAACAATAATCACAGGAACGCTAAGTTTTGAGGGATCCACTTTGTCTGCAGCCTCATTGGCGCCTGCAAGATCGAGCATCTTTTCAGTCTCCGCTTCCTCTGCCTCTTGTTGCACTACAGCAGGCTGAGTCTCATTAGCAGCAAGGCCTACAGAACAACATATCAGTCGTGAAAATTACCTGGGTAGCGAATGGTCATGCTTATCTGGTTTGCGCTTCCGCCCGTTAATTGTTGCCCTGCTTCAAAAGCCTTTGTTTTCATTTCTTGCCAATTCTTGATTTCCTTGTCCAACATCGCGATCTGCGTATTCATTCTCATTATTTTCATAAGTCGCTTACCTGCTTGTTAAGTGCTCCCATTTGATTCTTTTGCGCATTCAATGCCGAGGCTATCAGTGTTTCAGGGCTGACACTTTGCATGCCCGTAGTACCACTCCCAGAACCTCCGGAGGGTAACCCTGCGCCAGGAGGAACCTGCGGTATCGTCTCTTCTGGGCCCTCTTCAGGTTCATATGCACTATTGTCATAGTCAGTTCCTGCAATAGGTAATAATTTACTGATCTTCCGAAACACCTTGACCCACACCGGGCTGTTGCGGCAGTCCACCTTGCCCAGCGGCAGTCCCGGTTCCTAAACCAGTCAAGCCGCTCAATCCTGATTGCGCAGACATTGAGATATTTTATGGCGCTCACCGCCCGATTGACTCAGTAACATCTGAAGTATTCCTGTTGAAGACAACCGATTAAAGCGTTCACTCAATTCATACCCATCAATAGAGAATCAACAAATTTTGACTGGCTTTCGCTGGTTGCTTTTATAGTCGCTGCTGTCTTCGCGCCAGCCCGAATCATAGTTGCCTTCACTAGAGTGCTTTCAAATAGCACGTGTCCTATCAAAATAACACTATGCCACCTCATTACATTCTTGCAAATGTATTGATTCTTTGCCACCCGGACATTGCATAATTAATTTAGCTGTCTTATCATTATACTCATGCAAAAATTAATTGAAGACACACCATATTGAAGCAAAAGCAGATGTCGTAATATTCTTCACATAAATCACATGTGTCTCTGCAGATACGTACGCCTCATTTTTTCTTAAATATTACAAGATTCAATCCTTGTTCTAATGACTAAAAGCGGCTTTGCCCACTCAGCAATATCCTATGACTATCTCAGTGAGGTCAAATGTATTGAAAAGGTAAGACACAAATAGCTTCATCGAGGGCAAAATACTTACAAAGGACTGGAATGAAAATGCACGATGGCAAAGTGTCTCAAGACCGTACAAAGCTGAAGATGTCGTCGCTTTACGAGGCTCTCTCAAAGAATGTCATACACTAGCTCATAAGGCAGCGGAGAAGCTGTGGTTCCTTGTTACAGGCGGCGCTAAGAAGGGTTATATCAACGCTCTTGGTGCACTCACTGGCGGTCAGGCCGTTCAGATGGTAAAAGCTGGCTTGGAAGCAGTATATCTATCTGGATGGCAAGTGGCTGCAGATAACAACAGCGCACTTACAATGTATCCTGACCAGTCTTTGTATCCCGTCGACTCTGTTCCTCGCGCTATACGAGCGATAAATAGTTCTATGCGTCAAGCGGACCAAATTCAATGGGCACGAGGAGTGCGACCTGAAGATAAGAATTACATTGATCACTTTGCACCAATTCTTGCTGATGCTGAGGCAGGCTTTGGTGGCGTACTTAATGCGTATGAGCTGATTCGGCACATGATCGAAGCAGGCGTGGGCGGAATTCATCTTGAAGATCAGCTGTCATCTGCGAAAAAATGCGGTCATCTTGGTGGGAAGGTTCTTGTTCCAACAAGAGAAGCTATTGACAAACTTGTAGCTGCCAGATTAGCGGCAGACGTCATGGGTGTCCCTACGGTGATTGTAGCGAGAACCGATGCTGACGCCGCAAGTTTGCTAACTTCCGATTTTTGTCTGGAAGATTCAGTATTCTGCACTGGCGAAAGAACAGCAGATGGATTTTTCATTACAAAAGCAGGGATTGAGCAAGCTATCGCCAGAGGCCTTGCCTACGCACCATATGCTGACATGGTGTGGTGTGAGACATCCAAGCCATCCCTTGACGATGCAAAAAAATTTTCAAGTGCCATTCACGCAAAATTTCCGGGAAAGCCGCTCGCCTACAACTGTTCCCCGAGTTTTAATTGGGGCAAAAACTTGGAAGCAAATCTTTTGAAAACATATCAAGAGGAATTGTTCAAAATGGGATATACATTTCAGTTCATTACCCTGGCAGGCATTCATTCAATGTGGTACAACGCTTTTCATCTCGCGAAAGAGTATGGTAAGGGAGAAGGCATGCGCGTTTACGTAGAAAAGTTGCAACAGCCCGAGTTTGACGCACAGAAAGATGGATATACATTTGTTGCCCACCAGCAAGAAGTCGGCGTCGGATATTTTGATAAAATTACCACAATTATACAGCGCGGTGATGACTCAAAATGTGCTATGGCTGGCTCAACCGAAGAAGATCAGTTTTAATGCATATCAACAAATGTATGCAAATTATATTTTTTTTTCCGTCGTGAATCCCATTCTGAACCTGTGAAAATTTTCGAATCTCATGGGTTTTCTTTGTGTATCAAAACATTTGACTAGTGATTCGCATTTACTCCTAGACGCCAAAATGTCGTTAGATTAGTAAGTGCTCGCGCTGCCAAAACCCGCATGACGCGGCAACTTCCAAGCCACATGTCAAGTAGCCTTCTCTGTTACCTCTTACATTTAGAACAAGTACTAGAGGGCAGTCTCCGGCCGCATCAAGAGAGCTAAACGTAATAATTAAGTATCGTTTTTGACAGCCACCGAGTTAACGTTTCACACGCCAATGGTTTTCTGCACAAAAAAGTGAAACAAGAAGATTTACAAAAGCGTTAACGAATTGCCAACAAGCTTCGGACTCTCGATCTATCAAATCGATTCGTCCAACTGAATCAAAGAAACTTGTACAGCCACCAACACATTCCTTCAGATATTCGCGACATGCGGAGAGATTTTCGAGAAAATCTGAAAATCTTGAAATGCCGCCACGGATGGAGCGAGGAAATATTAGATGCGAAAACAAGGAGCATTCCTCACAATTGAAGAGGAAGATGGAAAAAAAAAGCGTAGCTTCGGGAAGCGTGTGTTTAGAATTTAAGAATGGTTCAAGGATACATATCGATCGTCATTCAATACACATAGCGTACAATAAATAACGATTATCATCATTGCATTAATTCAGCCTTAACAAAAGAGTCCACAAGGTTTTTGATAATCGGGATTTAGCTTTTGTCAAAAAAAAGTAATATTTAAAAAAGGCAAGCTCAAACGTATCAGTGACTCAGTTATTGTATAATGCCATTTAGTGGTGTTTAACTTTTTTGAGTCATTTTAATCCAAAGCCTAAATCATATTAATAGAAAATATATAATAAGCTCCCTTTTGAAGATCCTGTCTAGTTTATAGGATGTTCAAGCAAATGCGAATACAAAATTTTTCTAAGTTTTGAGACAAATTTTTCAAAGTTGCTGATTTTTTTCGGCAAAGCGCTGACCTACACGTTGTGAAAAACTCATGAATTTCTGAACACAATTTCCCACACAAGAGCTTTCAGTTTTATCAAGATCTTTTGATCTGAAGCTGACAATGCATTCCGAAAAGCACCGCTCCACAAGGCCATTGAATGTATTCATCGAATCTTGCATTTGTAAGTCTTCCAATCGTGCCATTACACGTTCCCGCTGTTGCGGATTCAATTGATCAAGATCCGCTTGATTCATTTTGAACAAATGTGTCTTCTAGGCCATAAAGCGGAGGCTGTCACAGTTCAAACCACTGTTTGTTTTGCTCAAGTTCCGCTATACAAGTTTGGGTTGTTGTTCTGAGCGAATTTTTTGCAAAATACTTATGAAACTTACACTCCAGGGTGGAAGCCGGGAAACTTTTTAGCTATGGATAATGTTTCGTGAAAATCAGGCAAATGGGGCGCTTCTGCCAAACGTCTATAAAACCACTGGCGCCTAGGCTTTTGCAATAGATGCAAATTGTCTAAAAAGTGCACTTTCCGACGAAAGCGGCATGCTGCGCGAGATAAACGCTTTGTGTCCCCTTTACAACCCATGTATCCATTTCACTACTCGCATGGTGCCTTTACGCATGCACCTGTTGTTGGAAATTGGGTCATAATTTAGGACACCGTAAGGTCAAAAGCTGACATTTCTTCGAACATGCAGAGATCAAGTCAATTTATAAACTCGATTGGCCGCCGCTCTTTCGCAACCTGCAAAGAGATCAGGTTTAGCAGTGATGCCCGGTCGCAAATGCTCGCTGGCTGCAACAAGCTAGCTGATGCAGTTGGTGTCACATTGGGGCCAAAAGGTCGGAATGTTGTGATTGAACAATCCTTTGGTGGCCCCAAGATAACCAAAGATGGCGTAACTGTTGCAAAGGCTATTGAATTCGAGAATAAAATGATGAATCTTGGCGCTAGTTTAGTTAAGCAGGTAGCATCTAATACAAATGATAGAGCAGGAGATGGAACCACCACTGCAACAGTTTTGGCACGTGCTATATACAAGGAAGGCTGCGAGGCAGTCTCCGCGGGCATGAATCCGATGGATCTGTTACGCGGTATTAATATAGCTGTTGAAAAAGTGATGACCTATTTAAACTCCCAAAAGCGAGATGTAACGACGTCAGAAGAGATCTTCAATGTCGCGACAATCAGTGCAAATGGAGATACTGTGATCGGGCGCATGATCGCAGATGCAATGGAGAAGGTTGGCAAAGACGGCACTATTACTGTGAGCGATGGGAAAACCATGTCTCATGAGCTCGAAGTTGTTGAAGGACTCAGATTAGACCGAGGGTATATCTCGCCATATTTTGTCACAAATACAAAGACTCAGAAGTGTGAGCTCGAGCAACCTTACATCCTATTGTTTGATAAGAAGATTTCAAACGTCAAAAGTATATTGCCAGTTTTGGAGTTTGTGCACCAGTCTCGAGCGTCGCTGGTGATTGTTGCTGAAGACGTCGACTCCGAAGCTCTCGCAACGATGATTGTTAACAAATTGCGACTAGGTCTTAACATTTGCGCCGTTAAAGCACCAGGATTTGGCGAGAACAGAAAAGCTCAAATGCATGATATCGCAACTTTAACAGGAGGACAAGTTATCTGTGAAGAGACTGGTACAAAGCTCGAAGATATGGATGTCGAAACAGTTTTGGGTAAAGCTAAAAGTATTACAATCAGTAAAGATGAAACAATAATCATGGAAGGTTCGGGTTCTCGCACTGACATTGCCTCACGAGCGGATGCTATTCGCTCGGCGATTGATAGTACGAAGTCTGAATATGAAAAAGAAAAATTACAGGAAAGGCTTGCAAAGTTGACGGGTAATGTCGCAATCATAAAAGTAGGCGGCGTTAGTGAAGTTGAAGTTGCAGAGATCAAAGATAGGCTCAATGATGCACTTTGCGCAACCAAAGCAGCTGTAGAGGAGGGCGTTGTACCAGGTGGTGGATCAGCTCTCCTTTTTGCTTCAAAGGAGCTCAAAGGCCTGAAACCTGCAAATTACGACCAGGAAGTCGGAATCAGAATAATCACTAATGCATGCCAAGTTCCATGCAAACTTATAGCTGCAAATGCGGGCCATGAAGGTGCTGTTGTTGTCGGAGATCTTTTGCGCGAAGGAAGCTTCGGTCGCGGCTTCAATGCTCAGACTGGACAGTATGTTGATATGCTCACTGCGGGTAAGTGCAAATAAATGACCATCAAAATTCTTGTGTACTTTTTCGTCAAAATTCTCGTATATTTTTTCGCCAAAATAGTCGTTAATTTTTCGTGCTTTGCAACTATAATGCCGCTTGAAATTGTTTTGACTTTGTTTTAGGGATAATTGATCCGACAAAAGTCGTCAAAACAGCTTTGGCAGATGCTGCTTCTGTTGCTTCTCTCATGACAACGACTGAAGCTGCGATAGTTGATTCACCCAAGAAGGATAACACAGCTGCGAGCATGCCAGATATGTCCAGTATGGGTGGTATGGGAATGGAATAATAATAATAGTAGTTCAACTTTTTTTTTTCTTATAAAAAATATTAAAACATCAAAAATCTTCTACAAATGCAATTAATATTTACAATTTTCCCCCTTATAAGCACAGCATTGGAGATTCCTCTCAATTTTATAAAAGATGTCGGCTATTCTGTAATTGCCAAAGTTGGCACACCTCCTCAGCTAATAGAATTATTGGTGGACTCCAGCAATCAGGGCTTGAGGCTTTTTATTAATACTGAGACCGCCGCAAAATTCAAAAGAAGCTTTGACTTTGCAACGTCTTCATCTAGTGTATTCTGCAACTCGGATTGTCCAATAACAATTGATGATAGCGATTATGAATGCGCTAACGCCACCCATAATATACAGAGAGTCACATCTTATATGTAAAACTCTAATTTCCCGTCTTATAGTTACAGAAACCGTCTCTCTCCGTCGAAGTATTTAAATGATTCTACAAACATTTGCGAGTCGAAGATAGAAGGATTCGAAACAGTATCATTTGGCTATGAGAAGGTAAAAAAAAAATTTTTGATTTTTCGAATTTATCAACAGCCCACCACAATGGGCGTTAAATTTGTTGCTGATCTCAGCATCTGTGGAGGCAACGCGTCACTTCCACTATTCACTCATCAAGCCGATTCAAAAGTCGCTGGAATATTTGGATTGGCAGGTTCTTTCTTCTATCAGCTGAGAACGTTTCAGGTTTGCATTGCAGATCACCCTTCTTGATGGATTTACTTATGACAGAAGCAAACGCTTCAATTTTGATGCTAGATTTGCCTTCAAAGTCTCCAAGTATAGGATTACGCGAAGTATTACCTGCTTACAACGTGCATTGGTCTGAAAAGCAACAGTCGCAAACGCACGAAAATGCCTGGTTCATGATGTTTGAAGTCTATTCACCCACAGTTTGTGATGTAGAATTAGGGGAGAATTACTCGAATCATTGGACTGCAATTGCTGATATGAAGTATGTCTAGAAGAAGATCATCATACATTTAATTTGTATCAGTCGAGAATGTCTAGGGCTTCCTGCTGTTTTTTGGGATGCGATGATGTCGTGGCTCCCTGTAACGTGTACTCGAAGATCTGGAAATCCCTATCGATGTTCGCTCAAAACAAACGTACAACGAGCGAAGTTGCCGTTATTACGTTTGTATCTATCGCAAACAGGCCTCCAGAGAAACATTACATCGTCATCGTTAAATTCATTGATTATTGATTTGTCAAAGCTAGTGCTTCCCAATATGGAGCTGTGCATCGACAGACTTCTAGTTGATGGGACTACTGATCGAAGATCCACAGATGCGTGAGTGTTGCTCCATCATTCTACTACGAGCTAGATTACATTTGACGGAGTCTTCTTCCATGGCTGAGCCCTCAATTGCTCTTGGCACACGAGGTACAAACAATCTTGATGGTTGATGTATATGAATCACACAGTGTTGCAGCAACTCCGCATATTTTACGATCAAAGAAGACATAGAGTTGGGTAAGCCGCGTGAAAATGCTGACCTTAAATTTGTAAGATTCGAATCTCAAGAGATTGACGATTTTAGCGATATATGCCTAGCACCGAAATTGTGCCGGTTAGTCACATTTAAAATGCAAAGTCCTTCAGAGGACAGCAAATTTTCTTTCCTCCAAATAATAGCTGCATAGATCCCAATTGCGAAGCATGGTTTTTTCGCACCTACAATTCCGAAAGCGGGTATCTTTTTCTTTCTATTCACTTATTTCTTTCAGATTTTGTGAATATTCATCATCAATTATACTGACGCTTTCACTGACAGTCATCGGTCTGATTCTAGCTGAGCTCGTTGCTGGCATGCTAGAATGGCGTACCATGAAGCTTGCCCGCTTTTGTTGCAAAGCTGGCAATTCACTTTGATATCTTGAGCGAAATTAAATTGAAGTTTCATTTATTTAGGCGTTAAGATGAATCAGAATCACCTTTTGTTGTTGCCAAATCTATGTGTCTGCTTATTGTAGAGTTGTGCGGCTACAACTCGGTCACAATTATTTTTTGCAAGTACTTTGTTTACACAATAGCATAAAGTAGTCTGGTGACGTAGATTTATGCGGCACATTCATATAAAGTTATTGCCGAGGCAGCTATTGCTGCAACGTCAGAAATCGCAATTCTTAAGCTTCTCAGTTAAGCACATCATACTTATATAAGTCCAATGAGTGTTGTCTTAAAGAATCAAGCATTTTTCTGTGAAAAATAAGACCTAATTAGCCTGCAAGATATCAAACCCCAATTTTAAGAAGTCAAATTTTGATAATAATTTTGCGTGACTTGGTTTACAAATAATGTCAGTTACATCAAAGTCTACCTTCAATTTAATGGTATTCCGGGACACAGAGATAGATTTTTGCAAAAAGTGCTATATTCACCTTTTAATCTATTCATGCAAGAATTTAGCTAAAACAGTAACATGTTGATCGCCATTCACTCACAGGACAGTTATCATGCATCTTGGAAACATAAATTCTTTTACAGTTGTGAATCGTCTAATTGGGCTTTCGATAATTGCGAATACTGCAAAACTCTTTACTATTTATGAAGAGCATATTATCGCAGCCGGCATATACATCAGTTTATGGCATTTTTGCTCTCTATTGATTGCCAATCTGTGACACCATTGATACAAATATACGCAGAACATTAGATCACTTTTTCGTTTGCATTAGGTCTTCAATACTGATTATTGCATTCGTAGATTTCTGGAAGGTTGCATTCGTAAACTACTGGAGTGTTACATTCGAAAACTACTGGAGTGTTGCATTGAGCGTAAGTTGCTTGGCATTAGCAACAGCTCTAAAAATTTGTAAATTTACGCTACTTTCTAAGGTGTGATTACATAGAGTTTTCCCAGCTTTACAGCCGCCATGAATAGTTCGCTTTTTCAGTTCTGATAGGTTGCATTGCCGTACTCATGACTACTGTAAAATGAGCACTTTGATTGCTATCAAACTACTAAACTCAAAATTATGCAATGCTCACCGGTAATATCAAATAAATTGGAATATTTAAGAGAAATCATTTCCGGAAGCATTACAAGAAATTGTGTAACTTGAATCTTTTATTTCATAATGATTTCTCTTCATATTGAGAATATCAGTTGTAGGTAAGTGGCAGATTTGAAATCTGAGACGGCATTGCATCAAGTGGATTTGTGATTTGACCACTAAGAGGTTCTACCACCCATGACATCCTGTAGTTGCTTAGAGCAATCTGCAGTCCAAAATCAGACGCGTGTTTCAATTTGAAAGAATGCAAAGAGCTTTATATGAACACAACGTCTGCAGTGACAATACACGCAAACACTGAAAGACTCTTAACGGATGAATACTTAATCATTGTTCATATGCAGAGCTTTGCGATCATGAATTTTTTTTGTTTCTATGATAGTTCGCAATGAATTTACGTTATGGAAAGAAATAAAAAAGAGACGTCAATACAGCCATTAAAATGCAGCATGAATTAACAATACTTCAGCTTCCGAGTGAGCTAAAGCACGGCACATGACAATGCCTTGTATTTTTTCATGGAAAAAGGCTGTCGATATCCGGAATCATTCTTGTAAACATTAAATCTAAAATGCGAGTGTCAAAGTTATCTAATATGCACAGATTCACAAAATGAGTCTGAGTACATCCCTGCAATTACAATGCGCGTCTAATTCTCGCGGAACACCTTGCGGCAGACTAGGACCCGACACAGAATGTGATGCTACAGTATTAACCTCATCTGTTATACGATCTAGTTCGGCTTTCCAGGCCTCAGATGTTGGTGTTATGGCGGTTGTGCATCCATTCGGTGGGCCATCCAAGGAGTGCAACATGTAACAATTCTGGCATGGCTCAATTGTGAGTAGGTCGCGATAAGCGTTACTAAATACAGCCTGATAGTATGTCGAATTTTTTCAGAAACAACAGCGTACCTTAATTCCACTGACATTCCAACAAGGACGACCGACGTTATTCTCTGGGTCTACAGGGTCTCGAATTTCCAGTCTGCTGCCAATGAAAGTATCAACTTTGGAATACGGGCAAATAAGCTCGAAAACCTCGCTATATGGCATCTTCGCCCTGCACCCAAATTTTTCATCTACGCTTGAGCATCCTGGAGTACTACATTGGACCCCATCAAAATTTATCCAAGGCTTCGTTTCTGAAGAAATAGACTTGTTTTACGGCGTTCTATTGATGGCAGCATAGCTAGTCCATACCATCTTTCATCATAACTTCATGTTTAAATCGTTTTGTCAGTGCATCAGATTCCCCTCCTCCCTTACGACTAGTCTGATCTGGAGACGATCTTGTAGATTCCGCTCTTGTGTCCTCGACAGAAACACGTTCTGGACATGACACAACTGCGGCATAGCTTCTGCGCGGGCGACTGCTGACAGTTTCCGCTGGCGAAGGCCCTAATGCTTGATCTGTAGAGTCGAAGACATCGCCATTGCGATCCTTTATGGTTTTTAATGCTGACGTTTGTGCCGTTGGTGTACTTGGAGAGACTGTCTCGCCGCCGTTTATGAGATCCAGCATATGATTGAGTGTCATGCTTTTGAGGAAAGTCTCGGGTGGCATCGGAGAGATGGCAAAATTGGTGTAATTGAAGCTGGATACTCGAATGGGCTTTTCGTGCTGCTAAGGCTGAAATCTACGAAACGGTGACTTACCTTGTTGCGCACAAGTGCATCAATTCCTTGGGAGCCTGGTCGAATATAATGAAGATTTACGTAGCCACCAGAAGGAACAGATATATCACCATAAAATGCTAATAGATTCAATAATTGATACCCTAAAAAGCACTAAACAATAATTGTAGGCTCACCAACGTCATATACTTTATAGCAGTAGAGAGCGGGAGATTGTAAAAATGCAATTACCATTAAACACAAAGCATAGGAAGAGAGACCGCCTTCATACGGTATGTTCATTTTACGACGTTGTAAAACCTGTTTGAGTACTAGTACCAGAGGTCTCAGTGTTGGGAGAAAAGCTTGGTAGAACTGTGTTAAAAAATATTTGATTATTGGCCTGGCAAGCTTACCTTAAGCGTCCTTATGGCGCCAGTTCCAGTATGCTTCGCATCATGCACCGAGATATCTACATGGCTGGATACACTTAATAACTTTTGTGTAGGATCGGGTTTTATATGGAGAGTTAATAATGGAGTATGTCGAGATGGTTTAAACTGAGGCGTCTCAAAACGCTGAAGCTCCTCAGGCCGACATTTAAGCTGGTGCATCTTTTTCTTGTTATGCTGTGGAGAGTCATTTTCTTCACTCATCCAGTTCGATGAGCTATCGAAGAAATTTCCGAGCTGCGCCAGGATTTCATGCCTAGAATCTATATATTTCGCATCTTTCGGGTCAGACGGCGAATTAGCCGTACTAATGTCAAGTCCAGTGATCGAAAGATCAATATCTGACCAAGGAAGCGCCAGATTTGTGCAGCATGAACCAAACGCTACTACGTCAACACTAAAAGCCGCCCGCTTGCTGCGAGGCTTGCCTCCCGAACGGAGTGCAGGTGGAATATACGGCCTGTTTAATATGTGTGATCGCCGGAACTCACAGAATAGACGATGAAGAAGAAACGAAGCGCAGAATTTCTCCACGGAGCGAATGAATGATTTGGTTGCGGAAAGGACCCGTCTACTCAAAAGTTAAGCAGGTATTATCGCGTACCTTAGTGGCTAATTCATAATCAACCGAAGCTACAAAATGTCGAATAGAATTGGCTATTGAGCGGGAAATGGCACGAAAGGTCCATGCACTTGGTGGCGGCGCGGAAAACCACGTTGAATAGTACGGTTGTGGATGCACCATACGAGACAAATCGTCAGACGCTCTATCCTGAAAAAGCTATTCTGTTAAGTCAGTGAATGAAGGACGACGAATTCGTTTAAAGCTGACCTCGACGCTTCCTTTCCTGCGTGATAAACTGTGATCACTATGAGCATGCTGGGTTGAATACGGAGCACGAAAGGGCTGCAACATATAAAAGCCGGCCATGCTATTTGATGAGTCCTGACGAGAGCGTGCAGGAATGGCCTCAAGAGCTAAAGAGTTTCCCAAAGTCGGGCCAAATCCGTAATCTGTATAGGGAGTTGCAGAGCTCATACGGTCACTTTCTGCTGCAGAAATTTCATTTGCTCCGGATAGGCTCTGTGCAGTCGAGTAAGTTCGTTGAAGAGGTTTGGGTGAGCTACTCTGTCCGTCTTTTGTAACTGAAGCGACAAGAGGAGAATCGTAGAACATACCGCCATTCTGATGACGACTATCAGGACGACCGACATCTAGTTTTCGCGGCGCAGAATCAAGAGACGCCGAAGGTATACCAGCTGCCTCCCCTCCGAGGACTTCTTGAGAGGTTTGATAGCGAGAATTGGGATTTGTCACTAGCAAATGTTGGCTATGAAATGGAGGACGATTCATTATCATGGCCATTTGATAATGGGAATTTTGATTGTGAGTCATATGCGGTTGTGTCATTACTTCATGTTGCTGCATCTGCGAAGTATAAGCCATACTTTGCTGTGACATTTGCTGCGGGTTCATCAACCAATGCCGCTGACCAGTGCCATCTTGAACTAAGAATGAGGTTGCTCGGGTCTCACGGATTCGTGCATCTGGACCAACGGCATGCACGTACGGCGGATTTGTGTAGTAAAGCGATGCTGATGCTTCCTCCACATGCAATTTATTTGTAAAAGATTCAGCGAATGACTCTAAGGCGATCGGCACTTCTGGTTCTGAGTGCCTCGCTGTATCTGTAGGCTGCGTACTAGAATTCCTTCTAGTGATTGACTTGTCCTTGATAACCTCTGCAGTTGGTAAAGAGGGTTCTGGCATCTCTAATGTGCCAACATCTATCTCAGATTGCTGTGCCTTGAAGTCTTTTACTTTTTTCGGCTTCGTTAGATTAACGTGACTTTTATTTGCCAAGTCAGTCAGCTTTAGATTAGTTGAACCTCGAATGGTTACTGGTATTCGGTTTTTGAGGTCCTGCAGCAAAGATGCCGCCAGAACGGAGTTTCCGGTAGAGAAATCTTTGACGTCAGCTAAGGACAGCCCTAATTTATTTGCGCGTACCACTGCCGAAAGCCACCATGCTAACTCTGAAGGCCGCGATGATGCTCGAGTTCCTCGAGGACTCCAAGAAGCATGTCTTTTTGTCAACCTTCTTGAAGTGCAGTACAAATGCCCAGACTGGTGAAGATCACGTGACACAACCCATTTTTCATGATTGCGCAACAATCGTGCTTGCTGCACGCCCGTGAAATCATTAGAGACAGCAAACTTTTTGGACAAATCCGTTACAAGCTTTTGCTGTTCCGCAGACAAAGAACCTCTATTATGAAGAGGCGGCTTTGAACTTGCAGTGTCTTTTGAACGCAGCTCAGGGTATTGCACAGCTCCAATCATGGTTGCATCGGCGGTGCTTTCCCGCTTCGCAATAGTCGCCTGCATTGAACCACTGTGTTTTGGCAGTGATTTGATGCCGTGCTGTTCAGCATGACGGGAGTTGAAACTCGCAACATTCTTCGAAGTCACACCTGTTGTTGATTCATCACCTTCATCGGTAGGGCATAATGCTTGTGGAAGACTACCCCTAATGCGCACTTCTTCGGGTGCAACATTGCCGACTCCTAGATGCCATCTAGTTGTTGCATCTCGGCGTGAACTTTTAATTTTCTCTGATGTAACCCGGTGGGCGCCATTTTCTCCCTGTTCACCCTCGAGCTGCATCTCCTTCCGAGCGTCGCCAGCAATGCTCAGGGACGACAAAATGAGCTCCGTGTCAGTACATCCTCCTGCATTGGAATCTTCGGATCCAAAGTGCTTGCTTGTTGAGCAACTTGGTAATTCAGCAACGAACGTTGCAGAGCCTACGGTAGAGGCTGCGCAAGAGGATCACGATTAGATCTTAAGCTCACCTCTAGTATCGCTTTCTGACTGTTTAAGAGGGCTAGAGCTTGTCAGTTGCGATTCTGCAGCGACATTAAGAGTGAAAGAGCATACCAATTCGAGAAGCGTTAGTGTCCCCACTGTCCGCAGATAATACCAATTGGCCTCGTAAAAACTGCTGTTCCTGGATGATGCACTCTGCTGCGTCACGGCTTTCTAAAAAACTTCTAGATAAATCTTGCGGCAATATATTATTGTGATAACTCGCAATCACTGCATTTGTCGAAATGGCCGTTGGGGGGAGTAGAGGAACGCCGACGACAGACGATGTTACCGTTGTAGATAAACGCGAGTGGAAAGCGAAGAAGGCCTCTCCAGGCAGCAGAGATCGATTGGCAACTGGAGCTCCCATTCCAAGTGACATCATGGCATTTTCCGGCATCACAGCAACGGGATAACTCTGCGGCTTATACATAGTAGTTTGCTGGTCATGACCCATTGGGTCAAACATAACTTGTGGAGGACGGAAGGGCATGACGCGAACCGGCCCCGAGGATCCATTGTAGACTCGCGGCTGTCTAGTCCATTCAGCAGAAGACTCTGAGGGCCTAGTGTTGAAAGGTCTTTGGGAAGAAAAGTACAAAGACTGTTCTTCTTGAGGTTGCTGCCAAAAAGGCGGAGTTGGACGCATGTATGTGTCCGCTGCTGAGTGACTGTGCGGTTGGTTTGATGGAAGATGTTGCTTTTGTTGTTTTTGGTGTCTGGCTAGGGACCTTTGCCGCTCAGGAAAGGCCACCCTCATCGGACGTTCCTCTTTCAACAAAGCTCGAGGCAGGGGTGCACGCAGAGAAGCAAATTCACCTCTTCGGATAACCCGAGGGGGAAGCGTAGCAGGCTCAAATAAATCCTTTGCTTGGAGGTTGAGGTTGCCAGTACTCATCAGATAAATTCTAGAATAAGAGCTTGATGCCAGAGCTCACATCCCCATTTTGGGAGCGAAAATTGCTTCGGAAAATACCAATAAAAAGAAGCCGCACGTTCAGCTATGGCAATTTGTGCTAGTGGAAGGGTTGTAGGTTTAGCCATTACGACTACACGCGGTGACTTCACTGCAAACTAAAAAACGGTGCTGCCACATTAAGGCTCTTAGGCCAGCTAATCATACCCGACCATGTGTGTTGCTTTTTGAAAAACTCGTAACAGGTCCGCCTAATTTGCATGTTCAAAATGTATTACGGCGCAAGCCGTTCCAGCTTCCACACGTTCTTCGACTTGGTGAATAATAGGCGATCGTGTAGTCTATGCCGAGCGCCCTGCCAAAACTCGATGGAATCTGGTTTAACGAGATAGCCACCCCACGATGCGGGTCTAGAAGGGCATTCGCCTGCTGAATTATAATGTTGACTTTAAGCTACCTGATAGAGAGTATTGCTCAATTAGCTCAGTGTATTTTTGTTTCAATTGGCTAATGGTGGACAATATTTGGCTCTGCGGTGAGGCAATTGCAGCAATCTGACTTTTTATCGGTCTGGTTCTAAAATAGTCGTCTGAAACTTCACTTGGCACCTTTTCTGCTTTGCCTTGCACGCGTACTTGGCGTTCCAAAGCACCCCACCAGAATGTCAGAGAAACATTCGGATTGAATTCTATCTCTTTAGCCTTCTGACTTTCGTAATTAGTAAAAAATATGAATCCTTCTTCATTCAGTATCTTAAGCAAAACTATCCTACAATTCGGTACACCCTTTGATGATATTGTTGAAAGGGACATTGCGTTAGGTTCTATGATTTGCTTATGACTTTTCGCCTCCTCTAGCCAGATTTTGAATTGCTGCATAGGGTCCTCGTCAAGATCTGCCTCAAGAAGGTGACTTTGAGTATATTCCATTCGCATCTCCGACACGTCGCAGAGCATGATTCCTGATAAATTAATCTTTGAGTCCCTTACCTGGTAACACATTTTGCGTGGTCCTTTTGTGATCCTCCCCGGCGAGGAACACAGACAGAATATTGCAGACCAATAATGATTTAGAAATGCAAATGGGCACACGATCCGACATGTCTCAGTCTGTTAAAGATGGTTCGTTAGACATCGCATTGTCTCCTGGCTTGCTAGGCTTGTGGGAGTCTATGGCGCAGCGTCTAAACAGTGCTATGAACAGTTCCACTAAAACATACAGTTTCGTTCAAAATCCACAACCTGAAATAGCAGACTTGCGGTTATCACGGAAATTCTTTCGTGGGGTTCTGTTGAAGTTGTTGAGAATATTGATGTCAGTAACCGGTGACGTAGCTGGGCAGTTTCCCTTGCGGCGTATATGTCAGTTGGAAGTCTTTGGGTTTGATCACATCTCTGCATGTGTGGCCAACGCAAGATCGGCAAGCGGACAGTCGTCTCAGGTTTGTCCTTCAGTGGCGGAAATCAAAAATTTTTTGCATTTTCCCACAAGACTTTTCACTTTGTGGGAAGTTGCCTATGTTTTTGAGTTTCTGTTTCACATTAAGGACATAGGAAGGACGTCATTAAAGACACATTCGTCTGCGGAGCCATTTGATAATTTTGATCATCCATTAAGCCGATTTACCCCTACAGGTAAGTTAAGTTTAATTTTTTATCTACATTGCAGGTGCTACGCCCAGCCCCCTGATGATTTCTAACGCTTTTTTATCTGCGTTTTTCTACCCATTGCTTGATATTTTACAACAGCATCAGTCTTCCGAATTGAGCACTTCAGCTGAAATTGCAGAGCGCTGTCTCGCAATCCACCTTTTTCTACGTATTCCTGCAACTCAGGCGCTTAAGCGCAATTACATAATGGTAAGAATTTCCTGCTTCAATGATGTACCGTCAGGAGCTCATGCCCGTTCTTTTGACCTGTTTGACAAAAGACCATGAGGTCACTGCTGAAGCGGCCCACCGATTAATTTTCTCTATCTTAAAAACATTCCACAGGGACTTTAATTGTGCTGAGAACTACTTGCAGATTGCTGCGACTTTGTATTTACAAGCTCTGCATTTTTGCTCAAATCAACTTCAGCCATGGGCTAACGTCATAACAGTCCAGGAAGAAGCGGGCAATAATTTAGAGATGGAGCACGAGTCGATGTCAAGCTCCTCTCCCATGACAAGTTCTTCAGATCCTCCCTTGGGATTCCTATCACTAAGGGGAGACTCTGTTTTAAATCATAGTGGTTGCTCTTTAAGATTGTTGATGGAAGTTCCCCTCATGGTTATGCTTCTTTTACAGCTTAATGCAGCACCTGTCCGCCTTCAGTCTTCTGTACGTCGCTTCTTCTCACTTTAATTTAATCTTAGTTGATCCTTGAGCGCCTGCTGCAATTTCTGTCATTCACTGAGCCTCATCGCACACTTCACAACGTCTACGTCAATCTGAAGTCCTCTCAGTTGCCGCCTTCCGGCACGCTTTTGCTAGGTCCGTTTATTGTTGTGAACATTTTGTTGGTAGCTGGTTATTTTGTGAATCTCAGACTTCAAGACTCAGCGAGATTTGTTGGATGCTCAAGTTAAAACATTGGCCTTTGTGTCTTTCTTCGTTCGAGGCTCATTCTGGAGTCAAGGGCCGCAGTTTAATATTCCATCAGCCGCTCCTGCTCTAGCAGAACTGGGCTCCATCATCATAGAATATTTGACTCTAGCGCCGTACCAGGTCTCTCTTCACCTTCTTCATAGGTATAAAGTCTTAATTTATCGACGTCCTCCAATGTCTGTCGAGCTCATACAAAAACGAAGCGACAAGTTCTTTGACTCGTAAGAAAATGCTACACCCGAGCACTGTGAAATGAACAAGTTTTCTCCTAGGTCTCTTGATCAACCAAAGTCAATTTACTGTCGAAGAGAGGTTCTAGTGGCATTTCGGTCAATAACGGGTTCACCGGAATTTCGAACTTCTCATTCTTTCACAGATTTATCCAGGGCTCTATCGACAACGCTACATCTGGGTACCGGTTTGACCCCCGTCGATTTTCTCAAGTACGCCTTTCAGTTTCTTTCTTATGTCTCTAGACCTTTTACCAGCCAGATACGGATTGAAGTAGTAAATCACATCCGTTGTAGCGAAACCCTACAGCGTTTGCTTCTAGCATCAGTCACTTCAAGTCGGAGCCGGCGTTCCGTATTGCACCAAAAACTGTCTCGTCAAGTTCAAGAGGCGGTCGATAAAGCTCAATCGTATTCTTCCGCTGATAAATCGACACTTCTCAAGAACTCTTCCCGATGGATATCCCATACAATAGCAGAAGTCGCATCACCTATTACCGTCGAGTCTCCTCCTGCAGAACAGCCTCAACGAGCAGCCGACTCACCAGCAAGTATTTCAGTTTTAACTCCGCCAATCCTGTCCACTGGCACAATTGAATTAGGTATAGGCGAGTTGCGAGCTTTGCTTTTGAGCCGTACGTGTAAAATGGAGTATGGGCCGGTATCTTTTCCTCCACCTGACAAATACCTTCCAGTTTCTTTACTAGCAGACCTCAGCAATTCGCTCTGTGCTGACTTGCAGGATCCAGGGCTACCTCCTTATACTCAAACACTGCTTATTCGCGCTTTAATAGTCGTTGTAGAATGGGTTGACAAATTGTGTTTGGGAGTCAGAGGTAGAACTCCGGTAAACGGAGGTTCAAGTGGTAGCGGATCGAGTCATTTCATGGACCCGAAAGAAGCTGCCGATATCCACAGAAGAATATTGGAAGTGTGCTCTAATAAATTGCAATCATTGGAAATGCAATTCTCATCTGTAAGGCAGATTTTACTCCTTATACTCTTAGATTTTGCGAGCCGCTCGGCCTGTAATGTCTCATCGTGCAACGACGAGTGCTTTGAGCGAATCCCAAGCATTTTCATCCTTAGATTTATTTGCTTTGCCAAGGCAAGCTAGTTGGGTGTCTCCACCCCAAAATGTGTTTTATGGCTCGTCTGGAACTGCTCTACATCCCTCGAATATGTTGACAGCGTTTGAGCTATTGAAAGAATTGAAACTTTTGATTCGTTCTTTGTGCCAGGCGGTGAAAGTTTCAGCATTCTTGCTGACGGTAAGTTGCGTACGTACTACATTGCGCCCTAGATTGTTGGAGTGCCTGGAGAGGAACAAGTAAAGGAGAGCAGCGATAGACTCCAAAATGCGCCTGCTCCCGCGCCCGGAGATTATAAGGTCAGAGCTATTAGCAAAGTCTTATTAGTTTGCAGGTTGTGACCACCGCCATACACTCAACTCTTACATTGTCTACCGTCTATGGTGCTGCCTTAAGCTCGATGATTCCAAAGTTAGCATATGCCGGAAATGAATGCGGACTATGGAAGCGCTTGTCTTCATCTCCATTGCTGGTTGGAAACGCCAGCTTTGCAAATGGTGCTGCGGGAACCTCGATGTCTCAGAGTCCCGCGGTCTACATAGATAAACATTTACAGATAGCGCAGCAAGAATCTCGTGATCTAGCTACCACAGCTGAAGCAATTCTCACCAGTCTACATCCAGTCGCAATCTCTCGCTTCATTTCCGAAGAGACGGAGTCGCTACTTTGCCGTGTTCAGATAGAGCCTTCCATCATGGCTTTCTTGGAAGCCTTGACTCAACATTCCGTTGCATCCCAGGTAATTTGGCAGATAGTCTTAAACGCATGCTCTGTTAGATACTGATACCTGCCCTTAAGACCTACCTTTTTGAGAACGAAAGTATTTTCAGCAACGCTTTGGCTCGAACAGCAGTGGTTCTGCCGTCACATATGGGTAGAGCCATTTGTGCCATGGAAGCTAAGCGTAAAAAAGCTTCTTTAAGATGCAAGGTGGCCGGCAATATAATTTTACGTGATCGATCTGGATGTGTTTCGGGAGTATTTCGAGACTTCCAAAATGCTCCATACTTACCGATTGACGCTCTTGAGCCTTCATGGGAAAGCACGTGCCCGAGTTTGGGGGTCATTGATGTTCAGTTTGATTCTATATGCATTAGCCAAGAAAAGGTTTCTCACTTACCGACTGGTTTGCAATTTTTACCGGCAAGCATACATTCAATGACCGCTTCTCCCTCACCCTTTTTAGCGTCGTACTATGATACTCCACAGCTTCTTTCACGCGGGGTCTTTTGTTCTGGGTGTCGCCACGAAGGGCGAGGGCTGTACACAGAATTGAATCTGTACCTGCCACGCTCAGCGTCTTACATTGAAGCTGCCGAATCATCCGTCAATATATACAAGATACGACGCCTATTTGGTGATGAAAGCGTGGTCATAAGTCCAACAGCATGTCAGGAAAACATTATTCACATTAATGATGAGGAGAGGTCTTTAAGTGGCCGTCTTATCGCTGCGGATTTGAGCTTACTAACATCTGATCACTTTCTTGGAAGCTCAAAGCCTCGGATGAAATCTAGGAGAGCTACTATATTTCCCGATTTTGCCGCAGTCGAGGGCCTGATTCCCGGAGTTGATACGTTAACACACACTTCTTCGGGTCTAAAGCGTCTCACTTTCGCCGCTGTCGGTGCTTCATTGAGACGTTTAACGATGCAGTCTAGCGCACAGTTTGGAGCTGAACCACTCATTTGGGAGCTACTTGAGCGAGCCGAAACAACGCTGCACCCACAAGCGCCTCTTGATGCCATCCGCACTATATTTCGGTATGTCCTTAAGAAGAGATTCAATGAAAAGTTCTAGTTGCGCGTTCAAGCCTGTTGACGGCAGTACCAAGCAGATGTCAAATGACAACATTAAGGATATTTCGATGCCATACTTGATTTCTGTATGTGATGCTCTGACTCGGCAGCAAACCGACAACTCTATCAATGAGATCTTAGGGGAGGTAATGTACCTCATTAATTTTCATTTTTGAAGATCATTCTACTATCTCAAGTGGGCCCGCACACCGTTAGTCAATCACTCACACTTTACAGTAAAACTTTGGTCAGTCTCACTTAAACCAATGACAATATTCAGCTCAATGCGCTGTCATCTCGTAATGTCAATCTAGTAAGTCTCAGTCTGCGCACGCTCGAATCATTGGTGGACGGCTTGAGTTTCGATCACACTATGGAGTTACTAACTTCCTTCTGGCAACCGGGCGCGAAAGCGGGATATCTTTCCCCGATGTACTGCAAACTTCATAGTCTTTTAGAGCAGCCAACGAAACCGCTTTCTGCTTATCCCTACAGTATCGCATCAGGTAGTTTCCTTTAAATTAATAACTAGTTGTTTCGGTTGAAAATCGAATTTCATCAGAGTTGTATTTGCCGAACAGCTTCGAAGTTGCATCACAGCATACGCATATTCAAGAACAAGACTTACAAGTCGGAACTCAGAATTCAATTAGTTCGTATGTCGCAAGAATAGTCGGGACGTTAGGTGGAGCTAGTCGGGCAATGCTATTGCAGCCTCCGCTACTAGATGTAAGTTTCACAGCTTATCAATGCACACCGATAGGCATTTCCTCAAGAGCAAACATCCTTTGGAGTGCTTCTACCCAGCGTATCGACCGGAGAAATACCAATCATGCCTGCAGTTGAAATTCCGCTGCTAAAAGCTGTCAAAACAGCTTATTTAGTATTGGCATCTGACCTGCCACGTAATCCACCAAAAGCCAAGTCAGAAAAGACGTACGCCGCAATCGCGGCTTGCAAGTTTTTCCAGGAGTTCTCGGGTCCCTTTTCTTTCCCATATTTGAACTCGTTTAAACCTGCAAATATAAATAGCCCTGGAAGTTGGCATGAGGTTCTGCCTCACGTACAAGGGTCTCCCCCGTGGTTTCTGGTTGAGCCAGATCATAGACGAGCTTCTTCAAGGGGCGTGACTATGGAAAGTAGCTTGACTGATTCAGACTATGATCCTTACATATGGAGGCTTGGCAATTGTGTTTCTGTTGAGCAAATGCTGCACATGCAAGGATTGCAGCGCTTCCGTCAAAAGGAGTCGCTTTTGTTCATACGACGTGTAATTCATGATATGATTGATATTGATGAGGTCTGCTCGGAACCACTTACACTGAATTTTTAGGTTTCCAGAAAAGATGGAGTGTTATTAACAAGCCCGGTAGAATTATCTTTGAATGATAATTCAGCTTCTAACAAAGTGCTCAACTATGTAATTGCAGGATTACTTGAAGCAGCCAGTAAAGATGATCCTTTTACAAGGCGGCCAACGAGAATCACGTTGTCCTTCTTGGCTGATTACACTGCAGGAGTGCTTGCCATGCCTCAGAACAGGTTTGTGCCACAATATTTCTATTGTCTCTCAAAGAATTGAAGTTCCTCTCAAGAATGGCGCAAGTGCTTTCGATATAGCCCTTTTTTTGTCACTTTTAATCAAGAACCTCGATGTCCGAAATTGGAAGAAAACAACGACGGCGATAGATGTGAGCCAAGGCTCAATGGCATTCATTCTTTTCAGCTCGTACTCCATGTAATTAAAGCGTCTCTCATGCTTGCTCGGTCATCATCAGTAGTCCTTTCATCAAGTTTTCTACGCTTGCTTCTCAGCCGATTTTATCATGTCGATTCACTTTCTGTTGCACCGGCACTTGCGTGGTTGCTACTAAGAATTGTTCCGTAGGTTAACTATTGTGTGATTTACATTCATTAGATGCTATGAGTCTAAATGGGCAATGAATAATATGTGGAGCCTGTCTAGAGCGCTCAGCTCACTTTTATATTGGACAGCCTCACAACAGCTAGAGGACTTACCAGGGTTTCACTCGCCATTTGCTCTGATGACTGTGAGCCTGGTTAATGAAACTTGTCTCTTGTTGCTGAAAAGAACGATAGCGCTTGTGCCTTCGCAAGCTGAGGAGGCTGAAAATGTGGTTATGAGGTAAGTTTTCTGATCCCGTGTAAAAGAATAGCTCTCGGTTTTTCGTCCACACAAACTTGCTTTGGTAATCGGCATTGAATGCTGCTTTTGTGTAAACCTCAATTTTCTAGATTTCTTTTGTCTGAAGCGTTTCCCATGCTTTTACACTCTTGCGACCTGTTGCGACAGCATGCCATCGAAATGATTTTACAAGCAGCAACTCTACTAAAAAAGGATACCGTTGCTGCTCTTCTAATTCAGCCATTATCGCATAATGTTCTGAATCTGCATGGCTGGAAAGCTTTTGAAATCGACAGCACATTCCTGCAAGTACCGAGTTCTCACGAAGCACAGGCAACGCCTCGTAAACTCGATCTCATTTCTGGGGCTATCGAGGCGGGCTTTCATTTGGATAAATGCTTGTTGGGGCAAATTCTGCAACGCTTGTCTCATGTCAATTACTTTCATACTGATTCCATCACAATATTTGCAGCGCTAGATACAGTAGGGTTTTTGCTCTCTCAAAAAAGACTACCTTTAAGCAAGCTATTTATTTTTCAGTAAGTATTTTAGTAACCTTATAACACATCTCTAGATGCGTCTGTATCGCTGCCATGATTTTATCGCGATCGAAGCCGTTCACATCAGCTACAACTCGTCCCATAACACTAGAGACAGACATCACTTCGCGTTTGGCTGTACGAGCCTTGCGTGTAGTGAAGCTCTCAGCAGTCCTATTGTCGCCCTCGCGCAAAGACTTGCGAGACGTAGCCTTGTCTGCAGCAGCTAGCATATCAGCAGCATTTGAATTGACACTGAGCGTCAATTTCCAAGAAAGTCCCTTCGATCAGGTGTTAGGGTTGTTAATTGAAGCTGTTGGCAGTACTGACATTCACATATCACGAGCAGCACAACATGCCATGATCGTAGTTGGAAGTTGTATGGCTCATCAGCAAAGACAGCTGCACAACATTTCAATGGAGCCCATACAGCTATCTTCACTGTATACTGAAGATTTGCTTTTCCTTTATTTAAAAAAAACTTTTGCATTTCTTTCTATTCCAAACCAGCGAACTGCAAATAACTTCACAGTAAGACAAAGTCTAGCGAGATAATAAGAACCAAATACGCTATCTATCTATAACAGATAATAACAACGAAATACGCTATTTGCGTTAAGGTATTCATTTTGGATCTTTTCAGGCGCTTGCGAGAACCATTGGATTCTTCAAGCAATCATTCTGCAGTCCTAATGTTACATACAAGCTGATTGATATCACACGAGTTCTATCGGATGCTTGCGACTCTTTCAGAAAAGCCCCAGACCAAGATGGCGCTTTTTTTCTATTTTCTCCGGAATTATTACCAATTACAGTTCCTAATGTGACAGCCAGCTTGCTTACATGTTTGACTTCGTTACCAATTTCTGCGGTAACTCCCTCTGTTTGTTTGTTAGCCCTCCGACAAATCGTTAATCTGATTTCATTTTTTGAGCAACGTTCATCTTCGATCGTGAGTCAGCAATTTGTTGACTTTTGCGAGGTCCACGCCATCTCCCTAGCAGCTTCAGTATGGTCAACGTCTGATGCTCAGAACAAGCATATTTTACCACCAGCCATCAGCCGAGGCCCTGTTGCTTTCTTATTACAGCGTGTTTTGTCCGATCCAAAGGCGCAAGCCTTCAGAATAGCAATGGGTCAAGAATCAGCATTTATGTCTAGGCTTCTTAGGGAAGCTCTTGAGATCCAAGTTCCAGGGCTTTTTTATTACCTCAAAGATGCGGAGAAGCTCAAGGGTAGTAGCCAAATCTTTCAAGATCTTTCAAATTATAGTAGTGAGGCGCCAGCTCAGATTTGCGGAGACTTGTTCGCTATAATAATCCCGATTGCTAAATTCGATGAGAGTTACCTTCGGCGGTAAGAATGCTTTCTAGTAAACTTTGCACAACAGCAATTGGGAGGGTCATATCTCCGTAGCTACATGCGAAGGTTCGAGTCAAGAGCGTCAGCTTGAATTCCTTAAAAGTTTCCATGCTCTTTCGTGTACTCCTGATACAGAAAGTCCGTGGACATCCTCTCGCTCGTACCCATTGATTCACTGCATTATAGATTTGTGGACCGTCTCAGCGGCTTTTCTATTAGCGACTCCGGTCGGCTCTTCAGACTCGGCACATGCAGAAGAAGTATTGAACACAATAATCAAGAATGAACCCGAAAATATGTTGCCCCCCCCATTCTTTGACCTGGCGCGGGGGACGGTGTCAGGTCCAGATTTATCTGCCACTGCTACAATTGCACCAGATGGTTCCTTAGCGTGTGAAGGATTCCATTCATTAATGCATAGTAACTTGGCTCGAGATCTCGCGGAACTGATGTTAAGCTTTCTCATCACTACAAACAATCTTGGCTCACTAGATTCTTCTAGCAAATCCTCAACAGATAATCAGATGTGTAAATCGACACACCTCGCAATCACTCGACTCAAATGTATCATAAATTTGTGCATGTCTCTTACTTTTCGCACAGCTCAACCTTACGCTTTTGTTGAAGAGACATTTAAAGTCTGGATTAGTTCAAAGGTTTTCCGTCATACAAAGTCCGGCGGGTTCTCCTTCGTCGACTGTCGCTTGCTAGTGACCTTGTTCTTCTACCATTTTATTTTCAACCCCTACATTTCCCCGCGTTTGCTATCAATTTTAGCTCAAAACATTATTATCCCTTTGTTAGTGGCAAATATTGCTGCCTTATCTGAAGATACCGAAACTTCTTGCTTATTGACGAAACGCGAGCTCGAGCTTTTCTCTCGTGAATTGACGTTGATGTCACCAACGGAGAATATTCAATTCGTTGACATCTCTGAAGATGAAAAATCAATTTTGACATGTCTGTGCTCATATTATAGTCTTGGCCTTACCAGAACGGGTCTACCAACAGAACTTCTTTTGGGAACCCCATATTCTCGAGTTTCTATTGCATCGTTTGAAGAGAACGAAGAATTACAAGTTGAGACCCTCCGTTTGCTTAAGCACATGGCAACAATGAGAAGTATGTTGTCTCTCAATACTATAACCGTCCCAAAAACTGTTTCCTCAAATGCACAGCTGTATTGGCGACTTTGCAAAGCTGAAGGACTTGTTGTGCGGCATTGGGCCTTCTTCTATGTTGCATTTGCGATAAGCCAGGAGCCTGGATTGAGACAGCTTATGTTAGAAGGGCGTCAGCCTTGCGAATCGGAGGTCATTGAATTTCTTGGTCTTCTGATACAATGCCCTCAACACGAGATACGTGCATTAGCCAAAGCTAGCATTGACTTTGTTGTTGCACGAGATCTAATTAAGCCTGCTATTCTCGTTGAAAATCTCATTTTGCCGTTATTTTATCAGCTATCAAGTCTGGAAGGCAATGTCCCTCATGTGCAAGTCCTACAAGCGTTGTCTCAATTCATAATACGGCATGCTACTCTCTTTTACGAAAGTCGACTCGACCTTGCTCCGGTTTATGCAGCGGCATTGGGACGCGTGGCACTCAACGCAGGAGGTGAAACTCGTAGAGTTATCTTGGATCTTGTGCATACAATTTTGACTTGGCAGGTTTGTTACATTCTTTTGTGTGCATAATATTTCAGATGAAAGCACGACTTGATTCAACCAAGCCATTGGATGCGACGTGGACCTGTGATTGCTCTCTCATTGAAACTTCTTGTTACTACTCCGTAAAGGCGACTTTGACGTCTACGAGCGACTTGCCTATTGTTTCTCGTGCACTATCGGCGATGACGAGGTGAAACCCAACATCGTTTCTATGTATTCACAGGTGCCTTTTGCTAAACCCTAGGACTCCTATTCGCTATCAGTCTATGTTGAAGTGCCTTCAGATGCCAGCATTGAGTCCTCATTCGGTGCACTTTGCAAGTAAACGGATTTCAGCCAACCGGCTCGCTTTGCTAGGACTCTATGTTCTAGATGTTGTGGCAGCTTTTCAAGACAAGGAGGTGAGTACCATCTTTAATGTCGACTCGAAATACACAGGTTTGCTTAAATTCTTTGGCAGCCTTAACTCAAAGCCTTGATCCAATTTGGGCAACAACAGATATAGAAGTCATCGAGCTTTTATGCAAAGTTGTTCAGAAACTCATCCGCATTCTTCCTCCTCCCCCAGCTGCGGATTTAGGAGACCTCGTGAGCATGAAATGTAGCTCTCAGCATTCGCCGGCAGATATATTCTGGATTCGAATCTCACAAGTAAGATAAATTATTTCGTTAAGACATTATTAGGTGATTGCAACAGGTCTTAATCACATTATATCACTATCTACGATTCTCTCACAAGCTTTGCCAACCGGAAGACGTCCTGGCTATCTTAATTTTTTAATTTTACCCGAGACGACGTCTGCTTCAGCGGTTGAAAATGAAGAACAAAGGCACGCTCTAAATGCAATCTTGGAGACTTTGAGCAAGGCTGCAGAATCACAAAAAGATGAACTATCAGAGATACCCGTGGATCCGCTTCTCAGCCTTAGATTATTGTACGCACTTGCGACCGTGGACTTCGTAAGCACTGCCGGTTATGCGCCAACATCTTCTCCAAGAAGGCTTCTTTGCATATCATTTGGATTGCCACTACTAACTGCTACTTGTGCTCTTTCCCGACAAGCAACTCACCTTGAGTCAGACTCCGCTGTTGATTCTGACCAACGTCTGAGTATGACCGCCATCCCGGCAGATTCATTAACTGGTTGTTGTATTGACAGTCCAGCCATGCGATTACAGCTCTTGGTGGAGATGCTTGAGCTATCAGCTTTATTGTTCTACTCTGGAGAGTCTGAGAGTGGAAATACACTTTGGGCGCAGCAAATTGATGCTGTTTATAATTGGAAATTCCTGAAAAGCGGACACAAGCGGCAATGCCAACAGCTTCTTCTGCGGATTTTGCTAGAAATACCCGAAAGTGCGAAGTCCTTTGGCGTTCTGTATGGGCTCTTAAGTGTCTTAGGCACGCTCGTATTTGGTCCCGTATACAGCTCATACAAAGCATTTTCGAGCTCTGCGATTCTCCGTTCATGGGAGGCTCAAAGCGGGTTGCTTGTGACAATTCCCGAGAATGAGGGGGCTGGCGGTCGACGTGAAGATATCAAGTCTTGTCCCTACGGTCCCGCATTTGATTATACGTTCTGGCGGCAACGAGTGTCTGAAAGTGAAAATCTTTTATGTCTGAAATCTTATACGACGTTCGATTACATGGATATTACGCTTGGCAACGCTGTCCATGAGCAGGCTTGGGGCATGCTCGCAAAATTAAGATCTCGACCCCTACAAGACCAATCTCTAGATTCTATTAAACTGCGTCTATTCTATCCGCCGGATACATTCAAGGTTCTTGAAGCTTGTCATGTGAGTCAAATTCTCTCATAGAATTTCGCCATAGCTACTGCATACCTGGGCATCAGCATATGAGTCCCACGAAGTTCCTGATCTTCATGTCTTTTATTTTGACCTGATCCACCGCATCATAAGTTGGGAGTCATGGTCTCCTTTGACATTCAAGGAGACTATGACAACAGAAAATTCATTTGCGTTTTTAGAAGAAGCTGCAGGATTGAGCCCATCGCTTCCAGGATTTAATCGTTGTTTGGGGATTTGGGTTTCAAAGCCAGAGTTTCTGATGCGAGCAATCGCAGAGAATGCTGAGGTAATGAAAGGATTAATAGTAACCTGCTGCAGTGCCATACGCAAGAAAATTTTGACCAAGTTTTGCGCCATTCTACAAATTTCGTGAACCTTTTTTCTTCTGTTGTCTATGGCGCTCTCTCCGCTCATCCAGGAATACATAGAGGTAAAACAGCTGCTTATGCCGAGTCACTTATTCAGAGTTCTTGAGACTATTGGATTTAAATCTACCCAGGAATCCAGTCCGCAGACTTGAAGTTCTGCTGACTCTGGTAGCTTCTCCAGCACTGACTCGGCGTCCCTTGCCAGCGCTCTTTTGCGAGCTTTTACTTCTTTCCAATAGACAGGGATTGAGAACTTTTTCCTTAGCAACAGACAGTCCTGCGTCTAAGCGATTTCGGTTCTCAGCAAACGGAGAGAGAGACTCACTCAAAGATTTAGAGGCTTATTTGATGGGCAGAAAAACTGAAAGTAGCCTTCAACAGGCTGTTTGTCAGACCGAAAAATTTCATTTACTAGAAAACTCGAATGAAGTGAAATCCCCCATTGACTCTCGTTGGACATCCCGTATGAAAATTTTCCTGGACGAAGGTCGCGCTATTGACCCCAATGCCTGGACTCAGTCTTTGGGATTTCTATGTTGGAACAGTGCTTCACTTTGCCAACAACTATTAATAGCTTTAATACCAGCAATATGGCAAACTTTAACTCCGGCTGAAAGGATTCTTCTCGCTGACGCTGTCGTGACACTTACGTGTTGGGATCGTGAGGGAGACAAACCTGTCGCAACAGCCACAGATACGATTTCTTCACGATCTGATATTTTGATGCGACAATTATTGGCTGAAATGGGAGCAAATGTTCCATGCAAACAAAATGGTGATCTGCATAACGCCCTGATGGACTCTCTTATCACCAGTAAGGTAACTCCGACAATGACAGAACAAGCAACAACCGGAGCTGCGGCTCTTTGTCAGGTTGCGGCAAATGCAGTGAAGTGTTTGGCGCCAGATCAAATTGTTTTACCCCTGATTGCGAGCTTCTCGCGTTGTCTCCCCTCAGTATCATTTCCAGCCACTCTGCTACGAAGAATCGCCCTTTCTTTTCGTGGGTGGCATGTTGCAGTTGAAATTCTGTATAAGCAAGCATCGAATCTTCCGATACCGTCAGCAGCGCACTCAGAGCACATGCAGACACTAATAGACCTTTGCGAAGCCTTAGGAGATTATGATGCTAGCTATGCGACTAGCTTGAAAGTTGCTACTGCACCTGAGACAAAAGCAGCTTTAGAGGATATAAATGCAGGGCGCTGGGTTCGCGGTCAGGATTCTTTAAACAATCTTCTCAAAAAAGTGACATGCCATCATGCAACAGATTTACAAGCAGCTCAACAAACAGGCGGAGCGACTCTCGCTGCTGCTTTACCATCGAGTTTCACATCTTTGTCTTGGCTACATGACGTATGTTCAGTGGACTCGGTGGAAGCTCTCGCAAAGAACACCCTCAATCTCTTGAGTATTGGACTGATTGACAGCCCCTCTGCTTCGCTTCAAATTCAGGATGTTGCAGAAGAAGCAAAGCTCGAACTTTCGTTGTGGGCCGATCATTGGATCAAGTCATCAACACAACTGAATCAGTGGAATAGTCTTAATGAAGTGTCCTCTCACTCAAATGTGTCCTTGACCCAGGATGCCAGAAGCAAACTTCAAGATTGGACAGGAGTCGAACGTATTGTGACGACACACGGATTAGCAACTCCGCAGGCTGCAATAGGATTATTCTATGCTTCGCTTCAGCATCTGGCGACTAATTTCGCAGGGGACGATACATCTTCGTCGTCTGTAATTCAAGGAAAGCTAGATGAAATGGAGGATCTGCTCGTTGCTTGCCAGAAGCTTGTAGTGGCTGGCACACGAGCTTTACCACTTATTCCAGGACCTTCACATTTACGTAATCAGCTGGCATCTCAACTACAGGTAGAAGCGACCGAGGGCTTTAGGTGGATATCTGCCTTCACACAAAAAGTGACTACTATGAACGTCTCGGGTGCAGCATTCTCCGGAGTTGATAATCGTCATTTGATGATGCGGTGGCGCTCGCGATTGCTTAATAGCTATGACGACTTACGTAGCTGGAGTGATCTTCTTGTCTGGCGCAGCTGTTTCTTTACTGTCGTACAGTCATTAGTTTCAAGTTGTAGGGCGTTAACCGCTACACAGCAACACGTGTGGGGCATGTATCAGCAAGACGTTGCGTGGACAATTTTAAAATTCGCTCAAGTCGCAAATCATCCGCATAGACTCCCTGAAGTTGCTTTAGCGCTCCTTTCGAAGTTGCATACTTTGCACACCTTTTTTACGTGTCCGGCGTATTTCAGCGATTATCTTACTACAGCTACTAGATGCATGAAGCTGTGTCAGACTCCCCAACAGCAACTTGCGGCTCTTAACTTATTGCAAGCCATAGACATCGATCAGTATGCTCAAACAGCCGAAGCTGATGACGAGCAGTCCAGCTCTACGGAAAAGCTACGCGCGAAGATTTTCGTGTCAAAAGCGCGAGTTCTTGCCGAGCTTCCGCAAATTCGAAGGAATGAGCAAGTTGAGTCTGACACAGACTGGAGTGCACATCTTTCAAACGTCGCTCGTCATGTCTTAGAGCCGGCATCTAGAAATTCGGCAACTTTGACTGCATCGACTCCAAAACCGCAGCTACCTGCTTCATACATAAAGCCAGCAAACATTGTCGAGGCCTTTGAAAACCTCTCAGTGGCCTTAGACATGTGTCCAGTTTTAACGCAAGCGTGGTCTACAGCTGGCACATTAGCTGAAAAAATGTATTCCGGCAGATCAAGTGAAAAACCAGAAACCCATTTCGGTTGCACAGCAATTATCGGTTATATAATGGCAAGCTACTTGAGGTGAGTTTACAAATTTTGGCTATATTTATGTTTATTTAGTCCTCATCAAGCTTTTCACTACCTCGGTCGTGTGCTATCGCTTGTCTCATGTGATAGCGAATGTTTGGCCCCGACGCTTGGAAAGTATGGTGACATTTTGGTTCCTAGTCTCTGGCTTACTTGGCTCCAACAGTTGATTGCTGGTCTGGAACGGCCAGAAGGGCTACAGTGCTATGCGATTCTCGCAAAATTACTTCAAGCTTTTCCCCAGTTCACATTTACAGATATTCGATCGAGTTTCATTGAAAAAGCAGCCCTTCTTGAGCAGTACATCGAGAAAACGGAGCCAGAGGAGGAAGCCGTAATTGATACGGAGGGTATCGGCATAGAATTCCATGTCCAGAAATCTCGAATAATTATAACGGAGTTGTTGCAAAGTGAAGAATTGCTTCATCAACTGCTTTTGAGATGTCTTGAAAAAAGATCAGCGCCCATATGTCTGTCCCTCGATCTTATAGCAGACACAGTTGTGGAGCTACTTATTCCTAATGGGCAAGAAGAAATTCTTCGTAATCTGAAAGTTTTATATTCTGCTGTGATAGCTCTGCCTCCTAGTGTTATCAATACTGTAGGAATGACTGTAAATGAAAGTATACCTGCGCAGTATCTGAAATTTCTCGAAGGCAGAATTTTGAAACCTGGCTCAGAATTGCAGTTGGAGGGCGATTCCCTCGATCTATTCAAGGATTTGATTTATTCTTTTCGGAATGTTGATGAGACAAACTTAACCATTGGAAAGACAGTCGGGCTTTTAAGACATGCAATGTCTCGTCTTGAAGACTCATTGGAGACTGCTGCCTTCGCTCAGCAGTTTGAGGCGGAAGAGCGACTTTCACACAGACTAAAAGGTCTTATACAACCCTTATCTTCCACCGAAAGTGTCCCCGGCAGACTTTATGTGCCAGGAGCAGATCAGCAGGTTCTCTTCCGTAACATGGTGATGGCTAGTAGCAAACCAGCAGGACTAAATTTCAAGCATTTTCATGGTTTCGAGCTCATGGGAATACAGCTGAGCCAATCATCAGCACCCGGAGCCAGAGGAACTAAAATGATTCTGGGCCACACTCGCTTGACTCGAGTAAGTTTCATGGCTGCTAACGGCGTGGCACATGAATTTCTCGTGGAACCGTGTGAAATTCCCCGGCAACGATCAGAGCAGCGCATGATCTCATTATTGGGTCAAATCAATTTGTTGATCTCCGGTGGAAAGGAAGGTTGGCGACGAGCTACAAGTTTAGTTCTGCCTTGTCTTGTGACACTTCACCCCCTATGTCGTCTAGTAGCTTTCCCAGCTAGTAGCACCAATCTTGACTCTATATGGAATGATCATATGGGAAACGCTGATACATCGGATCTCATACATCGAAGAGCCATCGAAAATTTTTTGAAAGTTTTCCTTGCCAATAAAAAGAAAAGCATTAAAACGTCCCCGTCTGACGTTAATGACTTTGTTGTCGCTTCTGACCTCTGGTCTCGGGATTTGATGCAAAAAGCACAAAAGGAAGCATATAATACTGTCTGTGCAGTCACTTCTAGCACGGTACTGAGTGACTTTCTTGAGCGCTGTTACTGTGACTCAGAACAGCGATACCTTAGTATGAAGTTGCTTTCCGACGACCTGAGTATCTGGTCACTTCTCAGCTATTGCTTGTTCTCTCATAATGATGCTCCACACAAAATAGCTTTCGATACAAAAACGTCTCGTTTAGCTTTGCTCTATATGAGGCCGAGATTTCAGCAAGACGGTATGACCTTAGCAGATCAAGAAGAAAAAGTACCATTCCGATTGACGCGTAATTTGCTGGCATGCATTAAGCCCTCTGAAAAGAGATTGGCGGGTCCAATGTTCGCTCTGTTAGATGCTTTAGCCTCTCCAAAAGCCGAGAGCACATTTAAAACAAGTCTTTTCCTTTTGATGAGAGATGAAATTTCCATGTTTGATGCGTACAAGGCAGATCATAATGTTGAGATCAAAAACTTCAACCATGTTGATGTCGTTGGTCAAGGATTTGTTGATATTAGCTCTATGCCGAACTATACACGCTTGTCATGGTTAAGGCAAGCTGGGTCAGCGGCAACCTCGTTTGATGACTGGTCGCAACAGCTTTTTTCTTTGCCTCTAGTTGAAACTCAGCTGCTCTTGCCCAAAGAATCATCCGCAATGCAGAGGTCTAGGAAATTAATGGGAGATGAAAGAAGAGATCGGGCTCAAAAATGCACAAGAAAAGTGCTTGATCGACTCAACTCATTATATGTGCCTCTACTTAAGGTGTGTAGATGATATAAATTCTATTATGGTTGTACAGGTAGACTGTCAGGATAGAGGAACACAGCCACCCAGTCCAAGTTGTTATGCGAGAATTGCGGAATTCATTGAAAATGCTTCCCGACCGAGTTACATTTGTGGGATGCCCTCTCACTGGAAACCATGGATTTGAAGGCAAGAGTATGAATGAGAATGATCAGCTCGAGCTTCCCGGCAAAAGTGTTGAAGTTTCGTCCAGAGCCTCGGCTCTTGATTTAATGTGCCCATCTCGCCGCTCCTGTACAATGCTGCCAGCAATTGTTAATCCAATCCTGGAGTTCGTTTGTCCAATGTCTATCTTACCATGCGACTACCAACAAGATTTGTGAAAAATGCTTCATACTATTTCAGGAGTGAAACAGTGTGAAGCTTACGTGAGAGAAGATGGTGAAGAAAAAAGTCCAACTGGATCAAGAGCACTGACGGGAATGAGGCCGACCAGCAAAAGAATGTAAGAGCATCCTAAGATGTAAGCTCATTCCCGGCAGTTTGCTCACCTCCAATGATGAAGTAGGCTGCAACAAAGGACGAAAGCCAATTGTTCCATGTACTGGACTCGATAGTCGCCTTTGAAACAGAAAACTGCGTATTACATGGCCATGTATGACAGAACAACAACAACCTTAAGAATGAGGGAGGAAGCAATTGCGAGTCCCGTGAATAAGCTCATCTGACTATAAGATAGCAGCGATGTTGCATGTAAATTACGAGATGAACTGGATCGGTGTAGGGGCAGTTAAAAACCCTGGCACGAAAAGAAGCACTCCTAAATTGAATGGCGTCAAGCTCGCTACCTGTCAAAGCCAATTTTTTGCAACGGGACGTACAAACTGCAAGGCCACTGTGACGACAAGCAATATCCCCCAAGTCGTAATAAGTGGCCAGGCGAGTGACTCAGTGTAGAACGCTGAAAGTGCCGCCGATACAGTCAGAATCACGCTGCTCAAAATATTACTTTGAGCAACTTTTTACATGGAAATGGGGACTCCAAATCTAGGCAGTATAAGTTTTATAGTCCAACTTACAAGGCATCCGTGTCCAGATTGCAGAGCCACTGCCAAGAAAATATCTCGCAGTGACTAAGCATGTTACCGCTAATACATAACAATACGCCACTATTGATGCATAAACAGCAGCACTAAGATAGCGAAGATGCTTCGCGCTGATCAGCATATTTGAGAGTGCAAAGTAATCTGACTTTGCTGCGAACACGCCAAACTAATATCCACACAATTATGCCCAAGAATTCGCCATACCATAGAAGCAACAGTAATCGGTAACATAACAGTGAGCATAGAGGCAACATATCTAAAGCTATATTGCGCAATCTTGGCTCAGCTTACGCCGTGTCTGAATACTGCAATTGTAATTTCAAAGATTAGTCACCTGTAGTCCAGAGTTAGCAGCCGAGGGATTAATTGTCATTGCGAATAACAGGTGCTATTGGCATGTAATATATTTCTCTGTATTTTTTAAAAGTTGCATAAAATTGAGGTTATTCCTAGTATTATACGCGCTTTTTTAAATACCATCTAATGGCGCGAAAAGTGACGTAAACTAAACTAAATAAAATGATAACAGCAACTCCGACCCATACCCACAACGCTGTATTACAGGTACCCATGGGTATTGTTACATAATCGTATGGACTGTCCTGTAGAGGAACATCGAGATCAGAAATACGGCACTCATTGATTTTGAGAAGCCATAAACGTGGACAAGAGCACTGCCGCTTGAATGACCAGAAACAAGAACTGGAAAAGTTATCGTCGCACAAGTATGTTCCGAAATAGCAACCCTGATGAGATATTTACTAAATATTCCTATCTCACTCTTCGGCCGGCCTGATTGTGGTAGTCTTTAGCTGATACGCACGTTTGATGAATGTAGGAAAACGATCCAAAAATTCGTTTAGAAGACGGAATCGCTAACTTTGTGAAGAGCTGTGGCGCAATGTCAAGTGAAATTTTTTGCAGTTCATGAGGCGGTATGTGCGAATTATTGGGCAAAATTGATTCAACCGCAAAAGTCATGAAGAGAAGGACAGATATGAACATTAAAACACTACTTTGAAGATGAAATTTCTCTGTCATCGTTTGTGTGTAATTATATTTCTCCGCCGGCGACAAGAACAGAAATTTTACACGTAAAAATATGGCTAAAAAATAGCTACATGACATTGATGTTTCCAATGATTAGCGAATGCAATTGAGGTCTTAACTGCATCATAACTCATCCTTTGATCTACTATTATTGATCTGCTGACTAACCCTTGTATCGACCGAAATCTCTAAATCACGAATTTCCTGAGATGGCAGTCCCGTGAATGATGAGCTCACCTGATCGTAACCTTCCCATTCTGGAGCAATGCGTCTAGCTTGAGAAAGTTTTGGCTCTTTTGTCAATGGATTATTGCATAAATCGATGGTTTTGGCTGCCGATTGCGAAGCCGCGGAACACCATGTCTCGCACCAGAGCCATTCCTGACATTTGCGTAATATACTATAAATCATACCTGTGACAACGAAAAGATCGGAATCTCGTGCTGAGCGAAATTCGGGAGGTCTTGATCTAGATTGGCGAGTGAGTTTTTATCGCGACTAAGGGCATTGTAAACAGCTCGTAAGGAATCCCCAGCGCCCATTTCCCGATACTTCTGAAGGTCAAGGACGAAAAGAGCACTGCGCATTAGCACTTGTAATATTAGAAGGAAGGGAGTACCTTATATGATAAGGCTTTCCCGCCAAATGTCTCATCCAATAACCACTCTTCCAAAATCGAAAGGACTCGGTGTCTGGATTGGTATCGCAGAATGGAACAAAACCATAAACTCTGCCTTGCAAATCAACCTCCCATAAATCGCGCACATCAGCTCGGACAATCTGCAAGGTCTTCGCATTCAAATTTAACGCACCTGATCTGCGTCTATATAGATTACTCTGCTTAGACTTTTCGGAAACAACACATCTAAGAATAAGATTTTGTAAGCCCAGATTTGTCGCTGCTTCTCTGTTTGACGGATCAACCAGCTCGGCCAGTTGTACGTAACGTAATTGTAGAGAATTCCATACCTAATATATTTTGAGACTAAAAATGGTTATTACCGCGCTGCCATTACCGGCATAATTTCTTTAAATTTTGGGCTTAGAAAATTGTCGATAAACCAGAATGTTAAGGGACAATCTGTATTTTTACGAACAGACAGAATCATAATTCTCAAAAGCCTTTCGTACATATGACCTGATGCTAATGAAAATATGTGAATTGTTTGGGAGCAAGCACTTGACCGACGAACTTTGAGCCAACGATTGAAAGCATCCATGATGCTGTTCCAGCCCAATTTACGGCGTATCTTTGCCCCCGACCTTGCTATTTGCAAACGGGTAGCTTCTGGCGTGAGTGAATTGACGACTACTAAAGTCCCAAAGTCTCCGTGCTCGTTGAGAAGTCTTTCTGACGATGAGGTGACGTACTCGCTGCCTGAATCTTGTGCATGTCCAATTGCTTTAACCCAGAACACTCCTGGAAATCCTCGCAGCTGAAAGTAACCCAAATTACCCATAACAAGGGTGTCATATACTGTGTTTTCACCATTTCTTAAATGACAGTATGGCTCAGAAAACATTTCTAGCTGTAATCCCGCGAGATTCTGTTCGGTGTTGTATGCATTGCTGGCCTGTCCTTCAATGAAGATGTCAGTGAGGAGAAATTCAGCTTTTACGTTTTGGCCGGGTAGAATATTGTCAAGATCATGTATGGTCTCGGAAGCTCTACAATATGACTTCTAGGTGAAATTGAGCTGAGCTCACCTCACCAACCAGGAGTCCGGGGCATCAATACCAACGGTCAAAGTATGGCGTGTGCGTACTCGATTAAAAATGGCTGAAGTACCAGAAGTTTCATAATCTGCAAACCGCAGAACTAATGGCTTGTGAATAATCTGAGAGAAGTCCATTCGGTCGTCCAATTGACTTACGTGTCGATACCATCGATTCACCGGGTATTCAGTGGTTGAGAGACTCGGGTTAAGCACAAGTTTTATTTCGACATTCAAAACTTTATTAAGTACGTTCAAGATCGGTAGCCAGCTTTGTGTACGTCTTGAGAGAGGATCAAGAATACCATATATCGTTGCTGAGGGTGGAATTTTGTTAGAGGGTGGCGGAAGACTCATTCTGAGCATCGCTGGTGTGTTTTCATAAACATCTTTCGGGACATCCCAGATGTCGTGCGCGACCACGCTCTCTCGAATCGCCAAAGCGTAATGTAGTGCTAATGGGGAAATTTTAGATGAGAGAGAACTCATCATCTTAATAGGAGCAAGTATTCGAAGCTCGGTGAATGATAGCTCATAAGCGGACTGAGGAGTCGGCAAGCGCCGAGAATTCACAATAATTTGTCCAACTGGTAAATCAATATCCGCTGAGTCATAATTTAATAAGGGAGGAATTTTTCTATCTAGGGCTGAATTGATGCCGTCACAAATAACTTCTGCAAAGTTCGCAGCACAAGATGTTTGCACCTTTTCTATTATGTGATTGACATCCACATAAAATTTGACTTCATGTTTGATGCTCACAACTAAATCTATTAAAAGCTGCAAATTCGGTAATCTGTTTTCCCTCAACGAAGTCACAGCTGAAATCACCCTCCAAATGGGGGCGTCATCCCGGGGTAAAAGTCGGATAATTTGCGAGCTTGACTCTTCAGGAAAAACAATGTGGAAATATGTCTAAATGTAGATAGTTAAGCTTTGCACATTATTACCTTCCGTTCAAGGGACATTTGAAGAAAACGCAAGACTGAGAGGACGCAAGCCAGACCTTCTGTATCAAAAGCAGGTGCCATTGCGATGTCCAATGCTTTTAAATCATTCTGTCCGACAGAAAATAGAATTGGAATTTTTTCAATATAATTTGGCTGCATTAACATTTCTGTTGTCGCTGAAAATCCACCTGTCAACATCTTTTTCAAGCTTCATTAATCTCACCGAACAAATTTTTTTGCATTGAGTTGCCTAATTGTATTTGACTCAAAGGTTTGGTTATCATCCGTAGATCTTCCTCATTTATAGCGATGAATTCACATATGTCGAGTCTAACAACATTCGCAGTTGTGAATACAATTTCGGGCAGCAGACATGTAGGTGTAGATCCTCTCAGACTTAACAAAGATTCGGCAAGTTCATTCGCGTCAACCAAGCCACCAAACATCAATCTTGTTCCCAGATGCTTTTGCTCTTGTAGTACAATCATTGACATAATTTCATCAAACCGTCTGTTGTGCTCTGCACCATTGTAGCTGATAATTACAGATTCCGATGAAGCTCTTAATCGCATGAGCCTTCCATTCATCACAATTGTATTTGGAGCCAATCCTTTTTGTTTTACGAATTCAGCTGCTTCAGAAGCAAACTTTAGGCTCTTAGTTGACTCGTCGGAGGAATGTAATATTTTGTTGTAAACACTTTTAAGTTTTTGGACGGAAGAGCTATCATTAAATGCCATTTCCGAGAGGCTTTTGAGGAATTGTATCGCTAGAGCAGCGTTGTCTGAAAACTTTTTTTTATTGTTCAATGAAATCAGTCGAAAAAAAATTTCCGTTATAAGAGCTCGTGTATCATCTACAGCCAGATCACCGCCATCTGTCAATACAGTGGAGAAGTTGGAGAAATTTACCTCTCAGGGAAATATATGGAATTAAATGCACGATTGCCGGCCCTTTTGTCGTATCAAAAAAGTCTATGGCGCTATTTCTTTGGGCAGCATTGAGAGGATCGAATACTACGATAAAATGGAAAAGTCTGGCTCGCAATCTCACAACTTCCGCATGACCTGTAACGATACTCATCAAGAGTCCCTCTGGATTTTTCGACCAAGCTCGAGTAGCTTCACTATTGAGGACGTCATAAATGTATGGGAGCGATATAGTTGAACTTCCTTCTGAGCGCCAGTCAAGTCGGCAGGGCAATGAGTCAAGAAGAAATCGTCCTCCTTCATAAGGGGCTTCTTCATCAGAGGTGCTGTCATCAACATACGTCATGATTTTGAGTGCATCTGCGGTCGCTAGTCCAACTCGCGAAGCCATTTCAACTCCGAGAAGTTTCGCGGCTAGGGGCCGTAGAACTGTTGGTAGTAATACCGAGGAATCTTGACTAAAAACAGAACCATCGACTGTGATTGCGATTGCCCGTTCAACAAGCTTAAGGCGCAGCTTTCTTATAGCAGCCATGACAGAGCCGGGGGCACTAGTTCGAGATAATTGGTTAACAAAACCGGGAAAATTTGATACGAGATCTTCCCAAGCATCAAAATTACTTGGACCTAGGGAGTTTTGATACTCATCGCCCGCTTTGATGATATGAGCCATGGCTTGTGCACCGAGTTTGGCAAACTAAAGAAAGGTTTTATCAAATTCAACGTTTTCTATGTGTAATTGTTTGACTCACATCGTCACCACTCAATTCAATTATTGCGCCTTCCACAGATTCGTCTTTACTTATTCCTAGTATCTCCTCAGCTTCGTCCTCTATATCTACCTCCGTAGCTTTATGGGGCATCAATAACTGGGTCGCGACTGGAGTATCATCATGTGTTCGATATTCATCACTCTTTACGACAAGTTCAACTCCATGAGACGCCAGAGAATCTCGACAGCAATCATTACGCAGACAAAATTCGCGAGGATCAACAGACGGAGAACGGCACTCAGGAGAATCTGAATGTCGAAAAATCACAGGTAATACTTTGTTTACAACGGCTAAGAATTGAACAACGGAGACTCTGTCATGTTTTGTCGCAAGTGGAGAATAGATTACTAGAAACGGTGTCGGTGGTGATTCTAAACTTGACTCGCTGTTCAATGATCTTTCAATCAAAAAATTTTGTCGAAGTATGTGATCTGATCGAAATAATTGACAGCTCACGACGAGCCTGCTTTGGCCCCAGCTGAGGCTATTCAGGTCTAGGGTGCTATATTCCTCGGCGCTGCATAGCCTTTTGATAAAAAACCTGTTCAAATGATCTCGTAAACATACGACAGCATATGTTGAGCTACAAGAGGGTGAAGGCAAGTCTATTGATAGGCGGCGTTCTAGAGAACGCTGAAATTCTATACGAGCAGCGAATAACTTGTTGGCAACAGACAGATCCAAAAGAGCTCCTGTATACGGGCTGCTAAAAAGAGATTGGTTTAAGTTGCCGAGGAGCACTTCAGGTGAATAGCTGTCGTCCACAGACGTGAATAAATTTAAAGCTTTTTCAACGTCCTCATGACTCAATTCACCGACGAACTCGATGACTTCTTGAAAAATTGACGTCCTTGGCCATGAGGGACTTAAGTTCAATTCAATTAATGACAGCTCTCCCTGCACGGCATGTGCTAAAAGGAGGAATGCAATATGGAATCGAAACATAAGTCCTATTACTGAATAGCCCTTAACAGCTGTCCTGTTACATCCTGTTTTATCATATCACATCTGTCGATGTTTATGATAGACCAATCACCAGATAATGCTTAATTTGGGTGCATAATATATGCAGTCACTGGGGGATATTCATCAGATGGTATTGTTGTAGCCTCACTTACTAGTCATCGTAAAAAATAATTTAGCGGCGATCTGATGTAAGTCATAAAAAGTTGTAGTCATAAGTGCCACTCTTGAGTTGATGATACATGGAACCACATGATATTTTTTTTTTGTTTTTGAACCGATGCAGTCTCAAAAAATTATTTCCATGCAGAAAACCTCGAATAGAACGATTCTTATTATAACGGGAGTTGCGGCCTGTGTATCATATTTAGTTCTGATTCACAACTTGCAGCCGACTATTTATGACTTAACATCTAATGTGTCTTTCCCGAAATTCTCTGCAACTTCGGAGCAGCTCGGCAAATCAAAAGCTCGACCGTGGACGCGTGTGGCGCTTCTCTATATACCAAAAGCGACGCCAGAGAGCTTCAAGATTATGAGGGAGGCTTACAGTTTTGTGTCAAGCTGGCGCGCGGTTTACAATATTCAGCAAAACTACGTCGATTATGATTTAGAAGACGCGCTTAATGATAAGTTAGTCGAAAATCATCTTTATTTGCCTTGGTACCAAAACTACAGTCGCGCAGTCAGGAATTTGAATTTGTCGAGTGATATTCAGATACTATCGGTCAATAGTGAAAGCTCTCTCATTCCGCCAGACGGTCCTCCTCTCATAACTGATGTTCTTTTGGTTACAGATCCAAGCAATCTTGAAGATGAATGGATGCCCCGAGAATGTCAAGCCTTACCGATACCTGTCCTGCAAAGCCTTGGTATTGATAAGGAAATTCTTCTTGAGACCTTAAATTTGACTCAGCGCCTGCTCGAAGCTCACGAAAAACTCGTCTCTACTTCTAAACCTATTGATGTGCGTAATGAAGCTCTCATAGGAGAAAGCCGATGCTTCTTTATAAGAGCCTCACTGCCTTCAACTCACATTCAAATTTTTGAGAGGCACCCAAACATTCATTCTATAGGTGCTCTTGCGGCACCCGAGATCCGAATCTTGCTACAGCAGTATGATTTGGTCATAAGAACAGATGCAGACTGTTTTTTGACTCCATTTTTTAATGACCCAAAGGCAATTCCTTGGCATATCCAATCGAAAGAGAAACCTTCTGTAGAACAACTGAGAAATACTAAGCGCAACAGTCCTAATACTCGTGCGTTTATGACCGGAAAAGGAGGCTATTCCGGAGAAGAGCAGAATCAAATATTGAAGGAATATTTATCGTTTCTTGGAATGCGTCACCAAAATGTGCATTCTGTCGGTAGTACATGGTATGGAGATCCGAAAGATATTGTGCTTCTCGCAGACATCGCAGTTGCTGTGAGTAAATTGTTTCTAAGATAAAACTCATTCTTTTTTCAGGCTGCAGAATTCTTATTACGCCATGATGGCTTATTTAGCTTGCCTTCTGGCCATGGTATTTGGCCTCTATGGTATCGAGGCGTAACCTCCATGTATGCGGGAGAAATAGCTGTAAATCACCTGATTGACGCTGAAAGACTATTTTTAACATCAATTCTGGATGGCGGTGTTGGCACAAACACTTCTTTGATAGGAGATCCCAAAGCGCATCTTCATTGCTGGCATGGGTCCGAGTTTTTCGACAAATTTAAGACTTACCCGCATGAGCTGGTTCTCGGCGAAGGTGTGCGTATAGATCAACCCAGCTGGTACGCATTAGTTTTTTCAACTGCGGGCTCTATAATATTGAAAGCGCGAAGATCAATGATTCGGGCTAAATCCGGAAATTCGCTGGGACCTGTTATGAACTTACTTTTGGACAAGCCACACATCGTTGACTTGTACAAGAAATACGCCACTTGTCCGAAAGACAGCTACCCATACCTATACCTTTCCGGCCTCGCATGTTGCAAGCACCCCGTTGACTGTCTTGGCCTTTCTCTCAACGCAAGCTCTGAATGTTGCAAGGACAACGACTACAAGCTTTGTCAAGGTACATGTGTCATTGATGTTGCGGTCCCTCCAAATGTTGATAAAATAAAGACTTCGATGCGGGCTTATCTCTTTACGGAACAAAAAGCCCGTCTCTAGTTGCAGCTCATATTCATGTCAAAAATTCAATGAATAATAATTTATGTACAAGTGGCCCGTCCCTTACCCTCGGATTTCACCTGTCGCATAGCCTTTTACAAAATGACTCTCATTTCTGCTCAGCAGACAGAGTCAAGTCTCTTTAAATAAAGCGATTAAATGTTGGATAAAACTATCGCACTGTATTCAAATAAATTCATCCAATGCTTTCAGTCGCAATTTTGATTTATTTTCATACTCTCTTAGCTTCACCGTGGCCTTTTCACGTGCAAATTGCTGTATCAATAGTATAAGACAGAAAATCTTCCTATTTTAAGAAAAAGCATATAAAAATGGCTCTAAAGCGTTCATTCATAAATGTAGAGAAAAACTTTAATGTGATAGTCATTACTGCATCACCATCTGATGGTGGCTTCACAAATAAAAAATTTATATATTGACTGCTTGCAGGTTATAAAAACATTTCACTCTGATTTCATCGTTTTCTGAATTTAAATTGTGGCGATCTCAGGCTTAAATATTTTCTCTACAAAAGTATTTCATTCATCATAAAAATGCTCTCTAACCAGAACTGAATTAAAAATAAACTATAAGCTTGCACTGCTAGTATGCGTAGAACATATTCTACTCGATAGCTTAGATCGTATTCCATGATTTCTAAGCTATCTAGGCACCGAAGCTCATGGTTAATAGCATCCATCATCATTCGCACACGCACCAAAAATCAATCATCATATCTGGTTTTCAAAAAAATCTCAAAGCAAAAAATTATACTTGACGTTCGACAGGCCGATAAGGCATTTGTGTCTTTGATAGCGTGAAAACATGATGCTATCTAATATCGTGAAGCATAAAATATATTGAATATTGATTGATTTTTGAGGCAAGATAGAGTACAGTAAGATAATGAATGAAATTCAATTACGATGATAATTCGATGTGAGGCTCACTCAGCATTAGGAAAAGCGTTGTGAATAGATGTTATGTATGCCATTGTACAGAACCATGAAAATTTTGTTGAATAAGGACGCACAATTAATTATAGAATAAGAGTCAATTATCTGACATTTATTTGGAAAATCATGAGTTTAAGTAAGATTGATTTCGCTGATAATGTCAAGTGAGATTTTTAGCTAAAGTAATTCTAGTTTTCTCACTTAAACAAAAATTGAAACCTGAGTAAAATAAGAGGTCAAATTCAAGCAGCTCTTCAATAAATACGTGCAGGGCAAGAACATCGATGTTTAGGCGTGCGACTGGGATGCAAAAAAATGAGTGACTCTCTTAATCCTAGATTATGATTTCTTGAAAGTCGGAAATTCTCGTGACAAGCATTGCTGGAAGCTCTTTTTGAGGACATGGTAATCTAGCAAGGTCATAGTCTGTTTTCCATCTAACCTTGAAGTGAAGAGAAAGGCTAATCCATTTGGATTTTCACTCAATTCGCCATCATTCATTAGGGAGCAAAAGAAGCTTATGATTTCATCATCCTGATAATTTTGCGATCTGCTACAGGTTGCGTACTATCTCATTTTCATCATCATTGCCAAGATGCATGAATTCCTCAATATCTTCGACGACAATCAAAGATGGACTTTCTGCAGAAGCTTTACGAAAAAGCTCAGCTAGAAACATCTAAAGATATAGGTATATTATTTCCTTTTTCACCTGAGAAACACCAATACCCGAATTTACTAGATTGCTTAATATCAAATGATTTGTCTTGAATGGAGAAGAATTAAGAATTGCGGCGGCGAGCAGCGTTTTTCCAGAACCTGGTGGCCCATGAACAATGAGTCGAGGACTAAGGCAATTCAATACATCACTCAAAAATTTATTTATTCGTTTCTCGAAAGTTTCCTGAAAAAAAAGAGAGAACAGCTCTTTATAGAAATTTGAATTAAAAAGATTTTTGTAGAAACAAAAATTGAAAAAAAATTTCTCGCATCAATCTCACATTAAACGATCTCAAGATTGTTTGCGTGTCCAACGACACCGCATAAAGTGAGTCTGCGCTGCTCAGAGTTGAATGTTCAATTCCTCGGGAAACCCTTGTTGTGATGATACGATTTGACGGAGAATGCTTGGTATTCACACATTCTCTATTCATTCGCGATATAAGCTCTTGAAGCTTCTCGTCATAAAGCATTTGTTCCGCCTCTTAAAGCACAAAGAACAATTAATGAATTATTAAGACTGGATCACGAAATTTACAATGCAATGAATTTGTCGAATCTAGAGGTATGAATGAATCATTATGATTACCAGGGTGACTTAATATTTCTAATCCTACAGGCCGTGAATCTTGCTTTGGGACACAAAGTGTGATATCAACAGCCTTCTCTGATACAATATTTAACTTCTGAGCACACTAACCGAATTCAAGAGGAACTGATGATTCAAATACGCATACAATGCTTGCTTTAGTGGTTACACGGTGCAAAAGTATAGCCATTTCTAGACCACTCCAATTGCTTAGTTGGCTCCAGCAATCAGGCCGATCCAAAATAATGACACAATTCGATAATTTGAGAACTGGTTCCATTAATCTCAAACATCGTGAAACAATAGGATCGTCAAGGTTTGCTGGAATGAAGAATTTGTAAATATAACGCCAAAAGTTTACCTTTTTCTGAGACGCACAGATCTAATAGCGATAACGGCAGAACAACTCTTGCTTTTATTAGACTAGTGAGCCAGGAGAAAGTTGAAGCTGCAATTTTTCTATCTGAGCTCCACCTACTGTCAGGACCTGCTTGTACAGCAATACATTTCAGATGCGACGACGCAATAGCTAAGTGCAGCATTCCTGAGAATGCCTCTAGAGCCTTATCCATGAACTTTGGTGGTTTGTCATATTTAAAGCATCTGGACTGTAGAGGAAGTATTTGAATTGATGTAAAAGGGTGAACCACAAAAACATCGTCACTGGAGTGTTCATTAAATGACCTTGGGATTTCTGATGAGGATTCTGAGAAAGATTCCGATAACGAGAAAAAGTGCGAAATAAACTCAATCTCGCAAAGAGGATGGTGAAAGCGCAAAGAGCCGCCATTTCGAACTAAATAAGCATTCGATTGGTATCGCTCTACATCCCCTGTGACCTCTCCTTTGAGTAAAGCACCTCGAAACTGATGAGCCGATGGAAGAATACGCGAAATCCATCTACACGATAAAGTGCTAACATCCGAAGGATATTTGATGGAAAACTCCAAAAATTTGTTGAAAACAATTCTACGTAATTCCAAATAGCAGGTCCACGTTTCATTCATTTAAAATCACTGAAACAAAGAGTTTTTTGATGTTGTGAATATAAAGATTAAAATTTGATGCTAAACACAAATCACATATCTACATTTTGGCGTCTTCATTAGTTTCACAAGTTGTTGTCTCGTTTTCCATTTTTTCATCTGCGGGCAGATCTTCAGGTGGAGTAACGTTAGGCTCTGGTGGTGCAACTTCGAGTGGTTTGGGAGTTAGTACAGTTTTTGAGTAGTTTATTAGCGCCTAAAAGAGTTGAGCATATTTATTACAACAGTTTAAGGACCTTTCATAACTTAGGTCACAAATACTGCAAAGCTACGTACCTCCCGCTCTTGTATTACTTGCTGAGAATTAAATATGGGATCTGCGTAGGCTGGCTGCGTAGAACGCGTAGTAATTACGTTAGTGATCCATTTTTCTGCATCCCTTATTTTGCCCGCCAATGTGTTCATTTTACTTTCCTCAACATGCTGCCAATCTGACGAGCCAATACAGTTTTTCAAATCATTAACAATTTGCAATAAAGCTTCGCATGCTTCATGTTGCTTTGTATCCTCAAGTCGTCTTCGTTCAGCTGGACCGCAGAGAGCCTGCAGTGAATTTCCATAAAGTAAATAAATATACCTGGATTTCTTTCAGTTTAGTTTCATACATATCTTTGGTGCCATCTGGAGTATCATAAACCCAATCCTGAGCTGCAGTAAGCGCCGAGTCCGCCAGTTCTAAGTTTTCGGGTGTTGCAAACCGGCGTAAAACTCCAGTAGAAGAAAGACTATCACGCATATGATAAATATATGCTTCCAAATCGTTCATCATTTCTCTTGTTTGTTGTTGCAATCTATCGTCTTGAATCATTGCCAGCTCTTCTGTTCGTAAAAGCTAAAAACAAAGTTATAATCCCGTTCAATGTCAAGCTGTAGCCTGTAATTACCTGCTTTGTTTCACTTTCTAAATATCCAGGACGTTTTGCTGAAATTATATCGCAATCCAGCCTTTTGGTTTTAACTTTCTTTTTCATGACTTCAATCTCCTCGAATTGCTCAGGCGTGCCTTCTGGCGCGTTTGGGGCAGCAGGGATTGGTCGCTTCTCTTTCACCGGCTCTTCAACTTCTTCATCAAGCAACAATTGGGCAGTTTCCCAGCCGACAGTTCCATGCAAAGACAATCTAGCGGCAACTTTGATGCGACGACTTCCAGGAAGTTTAGTTACGGGAACCTCAACTCGAGTCAGGAGTGGGATTCCATTACTGCCGGGATGCAGCTGCATTTCAAAATTTGTCTCTCTATTGAAAGTCAGCCACTTCTTTATTCCAAAGTTTGACCCTTTGTCGAAAAGGACACCCGTTTTCAAGCTAGAATCTTGCTCATTACTTATTGGATAAGTGACATGAATAGGATCGAATATACAATCCACCAGATTGAATTCGCGTACACGGTATCGAGGATCCAACATCGCAGCTTGTAGTGCGCAGCCTCGAGCAACAGTTTCGTCCATGTTTAAAGTTTTGCTGAGAGGAAGGGCATGGTTAAAGAAACCCAAAATCGTATCCTGGATCCACGGACTTCTTATGCATCCACCGACTATTTCAATGTGATTCACATCAGACGGAGACAACCCTGGAGAGGAGCAGAGACAGTATGTTAATATATATCTATTTTGTTAACTGTGCAGTCAACTGACAGTCTTTACTGATAAGAACAACAAAACCAACCGTTGCTTGCAAAAACATCTTCCAGCTGCTTCAAAAAAATCTCACGAAGAGGAAGGCAGAGTTTTTCAAACTCGTCACGGCTAAGTAAACCAGATATATCAAAGTCTTCCATTAGACATTCCACATTAAATGGTGCTTCAGAATTAGCACTTAGAATTTTCTTGGCCTTTGTTGCGGTATCCTCAAGTCTAGAAGGCTTGCGACTAACTCATGACTTACTTTAAAACTGCCTTGAAATTATCCATTGGGTCCAACCCATGCTTCATCTTAAATTGATTTGCGAAGTGCTCCATGATAATTCGATCAATATCCCGGCCTCCGAGATGTTTATTGCTTGAAACCGCTATTACTGTACCTTTTCCCCGAACGTAGTCCACTATGCTGACGTTGGTTGACCCGTGCCCTGGATTAAATTAGGTATACGAATGACAGAAATCTACCCTAACCGCAACCTACCCACTCCTATGAAGGCGACGCGTGAGGGTTTCTCTGCGTCGAATGTATTAGATCTATAAATGCCGTAGTCCAATGCAACCGCTGCGTGTTCATTCATTGCTCGCAAACAATTTAGACCAGCAATTTCGGCTGCATCAAGTACTGCACGTCTTGTTCTATCAGACGCCCAACCAGGTACACTGATAACTACGTCCTTTACTGGACTATTAAGTGCGGTTTCCGCGATTTCTTTGAGCTTTGTCAGCAATGCTGCTAGACAACGGGTAGCTGTATAAATTTGGCGCTGCCCTTTGTAGTCAACTTCGTAGCCTGCAAGGCAAGCTTCAGACTCAGCTGCAAATTTGATATCTGCTAAGCCAAATTTTCGTTCATTCTCAAGATCAACATCATCTTGCATCGTCATTCCCAACATCTGTTTGATATTTCTGCAAGTGTTTTTGTAATTTGACTTTAATTGCGTCAGCGCGGCATCACCAATTAACCGCTCTTTATCGGTAAAGGCAACCAGTGCTCTGAAGCGAGAGAATGATACTCATGCCTTTTGATCGGAATAAGGCTCATTTATTTAATGTAACTCACGGTGTTAGTCGTTCACTGAGATCATTGCGTAAAATCGTTACGGCTCCTCGCTGTATGGTCGCAAGAACGCAGTAAGAAGTTCCGATATCTACGCCAACGACGGTCATGTTGCGAATTATAAAAGAAAAAAAGCGTAAACTTCTCCAACAGTCCTGAAAACGTTTTATATTCTGTCTGGTACAGGCATTAGTGACTAATTTTTCTGCTTTTGGGACAACCCAAAAGTCACAGAAAATCGCCCGCCCGCAGAACGAGCGCATAAGGATGCAATTAGATTCAGTATAAGATGTGACAAAGACTGATTTTTAAACGCCCCAATATCTTAAAAGTGCGAATATGTGTAAAGTCCGAAGCACAAATTTTAGGCCATTGAAGTTAAAAAAACCTTATAACGGGTTCAGCTATGTGTGACAGCGATAAAAAACGCATTGGGAAGTATGTGTTGACCTACCAACTTTCATCAACCCTCTGGAGAGCTCGTAGCCTTAAAAAAGAGGTACTTGCCATCCGTGTTGTTGCTCGAAGTCAAGAAAGTCAGACTTTTGTAGAGGAGGCATTTCAGCGTGTGAGTCGAGCATACTTTGAGATATAACAGATTTGTATGATTCAAAAGATGGCAGCGTGCATATCTTGCATCGTAGGATTAATAGATTTGCGAGTACGTTCCTAATACTACCTGAATCATTTTTTATGCAGAAAAGCACGCGAAAATTCTACATTGTGATGGGTTTTTCAAATAGTGGCAGTTTGGAGCACAATCTACGAAGATTAGGTCCAGGAGTGGTCAGAGAAGTTGCTCTCCAGCTCAGTAGGAAACCTTTGAATACTAATTTTAGTAGCCAAAAGCTTACAACAATTGCATGCTTATGGGCTGATAATGGGCCCACTTTCACTAAAAAATATCCTGGTATTTCCCGGTCCCTCTTTCAAGCTAGATGCATCGCGAGTGCTGCTGTATTTGGCGAAAAGACATGTTAGACCAGCAAAGTCGTTAGATTTTGCTGAAGATATGAGCCATCTAGGACACATACTTGAGTCAATTCTAGATTCCCTAGAAACGGAGGACTTAGAGTCAGTGCCTGCAATTCCACACGACTTACAGGCTCAGGTTGTTAGTAGCTCAATTATCAAAATCAAAGCTTAGCGATAGACCGCCTTTGGAATCAGTAGTGGAATTCTTGGAACCTTTAACTGTCCCTCGACGACCTTCAGATAATGTATTGCTACACTGTCGCTGGGTCGGCTTGCTCCGAATTCCCTCCATTATTACTGGAGGCAACGAACAACAGCAGCAGCAGGATTTGTGCAATATTGCACGTTCACGCGCTAACTCTCAGCTGCCCATCACACTGTGGCGTAAAGAGCTTCCTTTGAACTTGCGAAGCGCTCATCAGCTTTGGGCGCCTCTTCTTGAGACTCAAGTACTTGAAAATGTAGCGCAGCATGTAGTTCTCCAACAGCTGATTGAACCTCTCATTTCACGGCTAGAATACTCTTTATTAAATTTAAAGAGTTCTACGTCACGCGTACCACGTGCTGCATTTTTTTCGAGAGAAGGAAAAGACTCTAATGGCGTAGCAATTGTCATAGCCACAGAGCTTATAGTGATCGCGCGCCACATCGATATCTTTAAGTGTTGTGCGCTGAAAGATACGCAAGATGCTACGATGTTGGTAGTTCTCGACACAGCGAGAAAACTACTGCGGCTTTCAGGATTTCTTGAGCTGATTCCTATCATGACTGATTCTCTATCGCGACTTTGTCTTACCGATGCAATGATCTCATTACCAACACCGGGTTTACTACTCGTAGATCATGTTAAATTAATGGTACAAGTGGTTATTTGAATCAACTTTCTTTCAGCTCTCGCAAGAATCCGAATACACTCTGGGGAATCTTGCCGTAAGTCCACCACTCTACATATTTAAGTTCCAGGTTGCTGAGCTTTTGCTTTGCTGGTTATCGTTGGCCGGAGTTCATGGGCGCTTCAACCATCTGTTCGATGCGATACAACAACTGCGTAAATTGTTGGTTCAAATGCAATACTAAATACAGAAATAATATCAGTGACTAGCGTTGTTCATTTTCTGTTAACTAAAAGCCTGTTTCATCATGAAATAATGGTGAAATGACAGACATTAGGCTATAAGCACCTACTTGTCCTTACCTTGTATGAATCAGAAAAATATATTCAACACAAAATACAAGAATTTTTAGAAAAATGCTCGTACGAGAGTTCACAATATAGGCACGTGCTCGATTAAAATGCGTAACTATGAAGTTTGAGGGATGCAAAGTGTGCCGTAAATTTAGGCGTTACTATTCTTAACGCCCGCAATGTTTAATGTGCTTTCTCCTTGAAAATCCCCTGACTTATGGCTGGGAAGCGCCTAAAAGTAATTCTGGCTTAGCGCAATTCATATTAATAAACACCAACATTATCGTAAGTTAGATCTCAATGTCGGCCGACCGAAAATAGCAAAATTTACTTTTATGCAATAGTATTACCTCTTCAGAAGTTTACAAGAAAGGATCGAGAAAAAGTGAAATAGAAAATTACTAGTACTTCAGTAATTATTAAGCATTGATAACTATTCAACTTTTTTTCGGAACGAGCAACCTTCCGTTAATTTACAGCGGCCGCCAGTAGGTTGACATAAGGTCATATTACAACTGAAAAATAATTTTATGAAATATCGTTATTTTTGTTACAATACGTAAATTTGAAGAAGTGCTTACCCGCTGCAGAAGACAACGCTTTGCGCATGGCTGAATATCGTCGTGATGACATGGCAACCAGGGCAACGCACATCCATAAAGAAGCTGTTAGGGCTCTGACGTTTAAGAAACAAAATGCCGTCGTGGGTCAGGGGATGAAAATTGGCGCAAAGTTTTACGCTACTTCATACAAAAACTTACCGCTATTAGTCTCTTATGCTTGTTTTTCATAGCTTCCAACGCAGAATCAGGGTGCAGCAGATCCGCGGCGATATTGGAAGTGATAGGCATCTTTCTTGATTCCGACCTGAAATTTTAAGTGCCGTGCCACTATGTCGCGGATCTTTCCTCTTTGACAGGCCCACTCTGCAGCAAACCTGAACGGGACAGCCTTTAAACACTTTTATGGGTCAAATGTGTGACATAACGACGTAATACCGTAGGCGAAGAATGATGAACCATCGCGCCACTGTGTGAGTTGTGATGCGTCAAAAGAGTATGATGATTGAGTATGCGAAGGACACTTCACCATTTTTTCTGAGTGTACCAATTTTCAAATGTCTACATCGACAACAGCTCCATCTTTGAACTGAGGTTTATGGAGGGCGATAAGTTCCATTAATTTTCACGAAGGTTGAACTCTTTCTTGTGCTCAAATTGTTCCAAACCTTTTTATTTGTATTTTGATCAATGAAAGGATTTAAGAAGCAGCATGACAGTGAGCTTGTATAATTTTAATGTTAGCTCCACATATTATGAATAAAATGGGCTGTTGAGATACAAAAAAACGATGCATAATATTTTGAAGACAATGCCTTATAACCTCACGATAAGGCGAGGATTGTAAGAACAAACATGTTAATCTAGTCGATATAAGCCTTACCTATTTTGTTTTTTTCATGCAAAGAGCTTGCACAAAAATTGCGATAGAAGTTTTCATGAGTTGTCCTGAAAACAAACTCAGTCAGGATTCTGTCAAATTTTTGTTAAAAAAAGTGCCTTTTTTTGGAATTGGTCTTCTTACATCATTTCATGCATTGTTTTGCCAATGCAACAATCACAGCACACTTATGTGTGCAAGCACTTAAAGTTTTGACCCTGTTGATTCAAAGATTTCTAGCTCAACTTGATTCTATGCAGTGGCAATTACTGGCGGTATGAACCGTAAGACACTGATCGAGGCACATTTATGATGGTAGGCATTTATGTTCCAAGATTCTGTTGTCAAATTTCGGACCATAGCTAGAGAAGAGTTTTCCGTATTTGTTACGTAGATCTCAAACTAGGCCAATGAGAATAATATTTGTAAGATGAAAATGTTCACAAAAATGTTTAAGATTAATGATACTAAAAGTCATATGGCGACCGAGATGGTTGTTGAATGCATCATGATCAAGGGGTATTTAGTATTACATCTTTCGATTCTTAATTTTAGCTGCGCCATCATGAAGTTTGATTTTTGTGATTTGCTCAAAGAATAATATTATATTTAAAAAGCTTCTCTAGCAGCCAATTGCATACGCATAGTTTTTGCGTCCCTGAATGTTGAAATCAATCTTGCTTACTCATTACAATCTCAGACAGACAAGAAGCATTAAAGATTATTAGTCCATCTTATTCCCAATCGAAATGAGAAATGAAGATATTCGGTTAATTATGGTTCGAAAGTGAGGGACCGTTTTAATCTTTTCTGCCTAAAAAAATGTTGACGTTGTTTTGTTTAAGTGGTGCGGCGGCGGAATATCATGAACTTTGCTTGTCCGGTCGCAATTTGGTGTACTTAACCTGCTGTCGTGCTTTCATTAACTTTGAATTAGAGCGACTGTATTGATAAGCATTATGCACAACTTCAAAATACTTGAAGATATATGTGAGGAGCATTGTAGCATTTAGACAAGAAATTTAAGCTCCGAGGTCAAAGGAGCCATCAGAGTGGTTGAATTTGATTCGGAAACCTAAAAGCTTTGTAAATCGCTGAAACCTCAGAGCAGAGTCTCTGAAAAATGTATTTCAGTCTCCATTAATGGCTAAATAGAAAATAGCTTTCACTTATTACCTTCAGACATAAAATGTTGATCTTGCATGAAAACTGCGAATCTGTATCTTGCCAAAAACGAGGTTGAATCCAGAAGATCCTGAATCAATGCTTGCGGAGACACAATGGCTTGAACAACTGTATGATTCAGACTCATACTTTCATCATTTCTTAATTAAATATTGCCCAACGCATGAGAAGTAGACATCTCAAATCGCTCTGTATTAGCATCAAGTATTTACAAAGTGCACAGAGAGATTGAAGTTTATGTGGAGAAATGCAAATATTCAAATAACCGGAATTATACAAACGAAGACAAAAAATCAAATAGACTTTCTTTGATGTGAACGCATCTGAAAAAAGCTCATTTGGTATTCAATCATGAATTTTATTTGAAACTAAAACAAAAGCTCAGGCAGGTTAAAAAAAATCAGAATATAGGCATTGTAATCTGAAACGAATCTCGCTGCAGCTATAAAAGTCAGAGCAATCCAAGCCTTAAAATATAACAATAACAAGCTTGCTACAGTGAAATTAATATATCAAATTTTGATATTTTGTTAAAATCATTTATTTAAAGATTGACACTCAAATTTTTTTATTTAATGTCAGCCTAAAGTAATGGTTTCCTTGAACGACAGCAATCATGATACTTAAGCACATTATAATATCGGAAAGTTACTTACATTAGACTACGTTTGGCAGTACGTCGAACGTCTCGAAATAACGTAATCATTGAAACATTTTCATCATTCATATGCTTTTCTTTATGCTTTACATCATTTTCGCTTTCGATTACGTAAGCCAGACTAATATATTTATCATCATTACAATCAATTGGTGTATGGGTTGATTCTCAAAATTTAAGATCGAAAAAGTGAACTATTAAAAATGTGTGTAATATGTACAGCATTTAATGCACCGGAATTTTTCAGCCGGCTTACCAAAGTATAGCAATGTTTGCCCAAGTCAAAATTTCTCAGCTACACCTTATGAGAACTTGCAAAAGTAGATGAGCTTATCCTGCAAGCCAAGTCGCTCTGCCAAATTAATTAATCAGCCCTTATGTTGAGATAACCGTACTAACACATCGCATATCATACTTACTAATTTTATGCATCATCGCTATGTTTATGAAAGTACACCAAATTCGCCAGAATATACGAAACTTAGGGTGCTCTTTCTCGCTGCTGGACAGTTGCGCTAGCAAATGCAAATGTGAATACGATGTCATCTGTTGCATTTTCTCTTAATGCTCACTTGTATTTGAAATTCATAAGCCGCTTACAGCTTGCATTGTGTTTTTGCTGAATATGTGGGTGTGTAGCGTAATTGCGCTGGTGCATTGAATAATTGTAAAATGTACTGTTGGTATGAGATTTACAGAAGTTATTATTTAGGTTCAATGCTCCCGTCAGGAAGAAACCGAAAGAAACTATTTGAATAAGCACGCACTACAATCTCTCATTCCTAACGTCAATGAAAGTCCCATTTTTGGCTTTGAAAAATGAGATTGAGTTAAAATTTTTATATTTAAAACGGCTGAGAATAATGACCGTATATCTACAATCATTTAGCTGACTGCTCGTAAAGACGCAAATCTGTCCTGGAGTCTACACCTAATTGACTCTGAATCTGTGGATAGTAGATGCACAAATCCGAAACTCTAGTAAGTGATTGGACTATAATAGCGCCGTTATTAGTATTTACTTAAAAACTCACGATCTTTGGAAAATAAAAAATTTGCAAGCTAACATGGATCGTCCACAAGAGTTATATTGTCGTAGTTACCGCAAGCGGCAACTTCGCACTCAAATAAGCTCGCTATTTGCGTATGAGAAAACCTCATGAAGTGTTAGTGCTTTAATACGAGATTTATGTATTGCTTTGTTTACCTCGAGCTCGACTAGTAAATCTGCAAACCTGCGGCTTCAAAAGAAAAAATCTTACATGGACGTGCACAAATTTTAAGTGCGTCTGTCTCGAAAATGCAATGTCTCAGCACCAGTATGATTCCAGGACCTCCGCTTGACCCAAACATGGCCTCCTTCTTGATGCATCAAGGAAATGCTATATTACCTTTCAAGGCCTCAAATGATAGCACGTATACAGCGAGAAGTAATATTTTAGTGCCGCGCAAGCGGCAAGGGGTCTGGCAAGGTAATTTGCATAATCAAGAAGAAATTAAAGCAATATGGGGACCATTTTGTGTTCTTCCCGCTTTATTGTCGGACATGCTGGTTCAATTCGGATGGCATGAAAAATGTTTGATACTCAAACGAGTATTTCACGCCGTTCTTCGAAAAAAGAATCTGATGATGAAGCAAAGCGCGGACATGCCAGCAGAAATGTCATCAAATATAATGACTCTAGGCGATTTTCGCAAAGTGCTACAAATGTATCCCTGCATTGAGATGGCCAGAGTACAAGGCTTGTACTCATTTATAAATTGCCAAGGAGCACCTGGAATTGGAGAGACAGAATTCATCAGTGGCATGCTCGTATCCTCACCGGAGGCATCACATTTATGTTGCCGCCAGAAAGATGACAGTACATTCATTACAACGACAGAGATATCGACAGGAATTCTTCCCGTCACGCTAACTCGTTTGCAAATGATTTTTCTGGAAGCTGACAGAGATAAAGATGGCGTTCTTGCTGTCATTGAAACTTCACAGTTACTAAATCGCGTCATGACCCTGTTAGCTCATGAGAAATGTACGGGTCGTGAGACGTCACATGAGACGCATTTTGGACCGATTTTCTGGGAAACAATACAAAATCGTTTGACACCGTTAAATGATCGGGACAGAACTGGTCGTTTTAGTGGCAACAGCGATGGTATAAGAGATCTCATTTCTCACTTTATTTGGAATAATTTAAAAAAACTTACTGTGTACCCTGAGAGGCCAAAGAGTCAAAATACACTGAGCAAGCGACAACAAGCCATGACACAAACTTTTGATAGTGCAGGTGTTAAAACTCAACAAGAAGTTTTATCTACTGATATCGCAAAAACGAGGAGTTCTCGCACCAAGCAGTTGCCCATTTCAAAGAATGATCAAAACATACAGCAAAAGACAGCCTGGCAATGCTCAAACGTAAATCAACGAATCAAGACTGCTAAGCAACTCACCCCTAGTCAGGAAAATCGTAGGGTTCCGAAAGAACAATCGCCTGCTGTATTGTCTACCTCTTCGTTATCTGTTATACCTTCAGTGGTTCTCCGGAAATCTGCTCATACAGAATGTTCCTCTCAAGTCGATTTTTTCTCTGAAATCGATAAAAAGGAGCTAGCTATATGCGTGGATAGTAGTACGATTAATGGTCAATTGACGCGCTCAATCTCATCTTCGACTTGCCTGACCCAACGTATACGAGAACTCATTCCTACACTACCTTCAATTTTTTCGCATACTTGTTCTATTCAAACAGAAAGACTAGCAAAAAGCTCAAGTGAATTTCTATGTGAAACTGACTTTACAACAGATTTGAATGAGTTCAGTGTGGATAAAGGAGCATTGATATCACAAAGCTCCGAAGAAGTCAAAAAACCAAAAAAATATACTAACGTAATTGAAGAAAGCCACTGTACATCGGACAATCATTTTCATAGTGTGACGTCCGACATAGGACATGAGTCTTCAAACATTATGAGTGTCCTGACGTCTGTTCAGGCAACTAAAACAGAACTTGATCCCAGCAATGTCTATTCCATTTTACCTCCTGAATGCAAAAGAAGGATGTGTGATGAGCAACAATGGAGCGCCATGAATAATCAGTTTTTTCATGAAACTGTTTACAATGCTTCTCCTGCGACGTCCATTGTTTATCGAAACGCTGACTGTCTCGAGTCTTATGAGCATCAGTCTGGTGGTTCACGAATATCTTGTCGGCTTAAAACCACATCAAGAGGTGGCAGATCAGCGGACCATAGAAGTTCATCCTTTCAATCGAATGTTTTTTCAAGACGTCCTCTTGGGAGTAGTTTACTGGATAGGCAATGCAAATCGTCACACTATTGGGACGCAATCGAAATTCCTCAGTCACAAACAGTAGGAAGTTCATGGAAACCGCTTACACCAAATCCGCAACAAGGCAGCAACACGCTCACAGGATTGACGGAGCATCGAGACGCTAACCGGGCAAACACACATTTTAAGCCGCACATATCTGCTGGCTCGAAGTTCACTTCTCAAAATGTCATCTGTCCGGCCGAAAGGCAACTTTCTGATGTTGACGCTGAAACAATCAATTACTGGAGGAAGACTTATTGTGAAGATATTGCGAGGCAATTGATTGAGAGGTACCGAATCCCACATTTGATTGGCATAGAGGGCCTATGTTTTTCGGCATTTGTGAAGGTGAGTTCCAAAAGTCTTCAAGGTTGTAAATACACGTCAGGCGGCGCAATCAGGAGAATTCCCTGGTCTCTCCCTATTATTCCGCACACGCGACGATTTTTGTTTAATTGTGAAACGCACTTCACCGCAAGTTACAGCAGAAACCTGCGTGCCCTCAACCGTATCAGAATTCTCTCCTGTGACTTCCGTTGACCGCATTCGCAACAACTTAACATCACGACAGAGGGAATCAAGTGGCGCAAACTCTCCTCAAAATCTGTGTTCTGGAAAAGAAAATAAAGTATTAAAGGATTCCAAGTATGAAAATTCCAAGATGCCGACTGCCACCACAAATTCTCAAAAACCGTTGCAAGTTCGCGCCTTAAAAATCTTAAGCTCTTCTGTTACTGACTCTCTGACACCGAAAGTCAAGGGCGACTGCAATGTAGATGAAAGTGTCCAAAATTTTGAAAAGCCGGAAGCTGCAAGAAAAAAAACAGATATTCCTAAACCCCATCTCAATGCATCACACCACAATGACATGCTGCAAAAGAAATCAAGGGATGAACTTCGAGGGCGTCAAAGACAAAAAGACATAAAGACATGCAAAATTTATACAAAAGAGGCGATTGACCTTGTAACAAGTGCGTCGACATTGGTGAATCAAAGTACACTATGTAACTTGCCAATGCCAGCTGAGCGTAGCCAAATTGCAACTATCGAGACTGATAACATTTTTCCATGCTTTACTGTGGCTGCAGATCTCGATATAATTTCACAGCCAGACGGAGAGAATACAGGAAAGAAAGTCTTTCAGCGCAAAGCTGAAACTCGTATTAAACCAGGTTTTCATGATGTTACGGCACGGGATGTATCTCCCAGAACCAAACGGAATCGATGCGCGAGCCTCTCCATTGATGACCGTTATCAATATCGGGCGCTCGACGTCATGCGGCAGCCTATAGATACCTCTCTTAGGAATCTACAGCTTGCGCGTAATACCTTGGCAGTTATTGACGTGCTTAAAATCGATGGATGGAGAGGAGAGTCTAATTATCCAGCACCAACAGATGCAGGCCGTGCTAGACTTGAGGCGTCGAGACAACATCTGAGTTACGACCTGCTCATATCGTTGTGCGATGCAGTAGCAGATGTTCTCAGAATGCAACCGCTCATAACCTCCGTTACGGGGCCTGTAAGTATAATTTTACAGCCTCTCCGTAAGAGTGAAATGATGCGGTATCCATATGATCATTCCGCCGAATATGAACTTCACTCAGCTTTGCAGCCATTTTGCCAAGGATCAGAAAATGAAGTTGCCATGCGAATCGCCAAAAACAGTTCACGTATCTCGCAGCCAAAATTGATTTTGCTCGGTTTGTACACGCATACCCTTAGTTTTTTGTAGGCGGTCTTTCAAGCTGTCTATCTATTGAAGAGTCCATTGAATTGATTGCATTATCTTTTGCTATCAAGTTATGCTACCCTTCGTCATTCATTCCCTTACGAGGTAATATTTGGACCCATCAAGCCTCATTCGCAGGACCAACAGAAGATTACGTTGTAGGTGTACTTAATGGTGTGGAGGCTGAATGCTGTGCGCGTTTCGGTAATACTAAGGGACAGGAGTTATGCAGACGACTCTATGACGTCATGGAATACCTTCCTATTTGCGCAGTTGTCACATGTTCACGACAAGAAATTGTGACCGAAGCTAAGTGCATCTCAAAAATATCTTTTGGCACTAAACATGTACATAAAGTCATATGCGTCCCGGGTGAGAGAGATTCGTATTTGGATTTCAGCAAGGTGGAGTGCCAAGCTGTCCTCAAGCTACGCGTTTTGGCAATGCTATGGAAGAAAGTTTGGTGCGGCGAAGTCTTCGTTACCCTTTGCCCAGTCTTCTCATTGGACTTTCTAACTTGGAGCGAGAATTCAAACCATCTGCTGACACATACATATATAGCATGCCATGTCTGGGCTCAAGAATCTCGAGTCTTTCAGATGAAGATGATGAATCTGGGGCAAAATTATCCTTGACATCTATAACTCCAAAACCTCAACACAATTATCGTACACGAGCATCAGCACTCTTACGGAGTGCTTCTCGAGATACCATCGAAGAAATAGGTGATAAATATTTCTCGTCGACTGGAGGCCACAGTTATCCCGTAATAAAACGTCAACATACAGGCGAAGTCTCATGTATGGTCTCTTCTAAATAAATAATCCATTGCAGCTCAAGACTTCATTGATTGGTGCCGAGAATTTGTTTGGGCAAAAGACAAAATAATAGAATTCAATAAAAAAACACTTAATAACGCTTCCGAAAATCGCCCACAGACACATTTAGGAATCACTGAGGAAAATAATCGATTGATGTTTTCTCGCATCGCTTCAGACAAGTGCGTATTTCCACAGTACTTGTTAAAAAAGTCGCGATTCACTGCTACTGGAAGATTGAGCTTTCTAAAGGAAATTGGATTCGATTGTTTAATTAGGTACTTGATACCACTGAATATTTTGATGCTTCAGACCGCTTACATTCATGTCAACTCCGGACGCAATATGTGTAGAAACCAAGCAGGACTTTGACCTGTCTGGCAAGTTGGATGAAAGCCTGTACAGTTCCGTTGAATGTGCAAAAGATGATTGTGTCGGGGCCATATGCTCGGCTGTTGAGATTAGATGCCCACTAGACTTGGAAAAGTCTTGTTTATTGATGACCATGGCGTTAAACCACCGCGAGTCAGAATTCCAGCATGATAGGCTCCGGTCATTGAGTCCATGATATTTCCTTTCGAATTGATGTTTTCTAGAAGAAACCTCTCTCCGGTACGACATTACGACTCAAAAGGTTGTTTAAAACTTCTTTCTGATGAGACTTCTTCGGATTAAGCTTCTGTGGTCCGACAGCTAATTCAACTCTACTGAGTGCAGCCAAGACTGCATCGGCCTGCATGTTGTTGTTATTATGATGTATACTCATTTTCACTCACGTCTTCAGCCTCTAATAAACCGCCCTTCGATTTGGCAGCACCAAGCCGATATGACGTTGCTGACATGCGCTGTCGATTGAGTTTTTTGAGCTTGTTAACGGAAAGTGCTGTTGTTTTGTTAAATTCTGCTTTTTTCTGCGCAAGAGTCATGAAGTGAAGTCATACCTTTCCTTCTTCCTTCTCTTCTTTCTTTAATTTCGTGAGAGCTAATTCAGATTTCTCCGCCTCAAATTCCCAAAGTATAGCAACGTCTCGAGTATGCGACATTCGTTGCAAGATTTCAGCAACATTCTGCTCTGCATTCTCGCGTACGTTCTTTGCCAATAAAAATCTAAATTCGGAGGAGTTAAGACTGCGTAATCCTTACTGATAATAATCTGGTAATAATGCTTGGCCAGTTTCAGAGAGACCTGTTTGCAATTGAGACTCAAATTTTACTTACAATTATGCAGTTCGTGAAAATCTGATGTTCCGTGAAGCCAAGCAAATGCAGCTCGTTGTACTTGCTCCGCTTCCTCATTACTCAATGCAGGCAGCTTTGAATCAAGATAATCTTTCCAGCTTTGCATGTACGCCTGGGTTTTCTCAATTTCTGCATATACTGACTCGTATGAAACGTAAAAATTGTTATAAAGCTTCGTCGCCTCCTCCTGGCCACCTTTTCGAACCAATTGACTGAGCGCTTGTAATTCAACAGAATCAGCCTCGGACACTTTAATGCTTGCTTCAGCGTGAGGTACCCAATGCAGTCCAAAATACGCCATTTCGTCGTTTTATTTTCCAGATATTTGTTTTTTTAATTTAATGATCTAGCGGCAAACTTTAAGCAAATCTAAATAAACGGAAGAAGCGAGTATACATTTTGCTGTGAATTAAGCTGCATGATATCTGATTGATGAGTGATTTTTGATTTATTTGAGAGAAATCTTGGGAATAAGTAATCCCTCAAATATCAGCCAGAAGAAGTTGTAGGTACAAAGAAGAATTTAAAACAACAAATATAATTAAAGTGAAGCAAATGGCGGCAGCCTTTTCTCATATGTTTATAATCTATCTCGGTAAGCATATACACTAAGAATTGTTTTTTTGCAGCCTAGCGCCCCAGAATATTGAATTTATAACAAAAATATACGACACACATTCGCTCATGAATTGACTAATATCTTCCAATGAAACCAGGCATGAATGTCCCTTGAATTTACTTGTAACAATGGCTGGTCATTGATCGCCGGCTCCGCAAATGACACCGTTTCTGAGACATTCTGACGAGGCGAAAATTATATCCAAAAAAATATGGTAGAAGTTTTTTCTAAGTATAGGATTAGATCTGATATGCGGCTCAGTCTCATAGAAAACCTTATTTATTAATGAGCAGATATGCTGTATATTAACTATATTTTTATTTCAGTCAAAAGCACTCACGGTGAAAAGTTTTCAGATGAAAAAATCGTAATGTTCTGAGCGCAAAAAATGCAGCTGTCGTTAAGGGGTCGTATACTTGGGATGATCTAAAGTTTGGTCGAATCATTTAAAGGTCCATGAGACATGCTAATTCCTCCGCCACGCTGATTGCAACATTTCGTCTTTCTTCATCACTGACGCATGACATTCAATAATTGTCAAAAACACTCACGAATATTTATTATTTCTAGCATTTTCACGTGCATTTCGAACCTTTTCAAAAATTCTGAGAAACAAACGATGATTCTGACCACGGCCTTTCTTGCTTACGCCTCAAATTGCTCTAAGGACTGCTCTTCTGTTCTTGAATTTAGCACCTCATCACCATACAAATCATTTTCACAAGCTAAAACTTTTTCAGAATGCTCGCTGCTTCTTGACACAGGCCAACTGTGGCAGAATATTGATGAAGCTACCGCGTGCAGGTCATCAATATCGTCATTCAGTATTCCCACATTACGGCATGTAAAATGACCGTGAAATGTAAGATCGAGTGGATAGAACAGCTCAAATGATTTATTAATTGTCCATTCTATCAAGCTCTCTCTTATACCTGAGTTGTATCCTGATCCTGTGACTCCGAGTATCTGCGTTGACATTGAGGGAAGTGAAAGCTGTGACAAATCTTGAAGAAGGTCCTGAATGGAATCCGCAACATGTCCCAGGCAGACTAATACTTCTGTGTTTGGTGGACATACAATATCTTTCACCGCCTCATTCGTAGAGGCTATCGTTGTTAGGATGCAATCAACTGTATAATACTTGGTGTGAAGCCGAATCTTAGACTCAGCTATGATTCTCACTTCTGCGGATTTTGCAGTTCCTTCTGAAATGGAGGTCACATCTTCCGTAATAATTAATTCTGATAGTGATGAGGCCAACCCGTAGTGAAAATCCCGAGTAGCTGTGTCATCCGGGTGTATTGAGAGAACCAAAATCCTGCTGATTGCTGTCATCAGTCACAGTTAAGTAAGCGGTCTTCTCTTTAGGCCCAGCCCTCGAGCATGGTAAGCGAGGATAAAACATTCAGATATTTAAGGGCCGAATTGAGTATGTGAGTCGTCAAGGCTTCCGGCACGATGGAAGGAAATCTGACGAGATCAGAAGTTTTCGAACACGTATTGGAGATTTTTCGAGCCAAGCAGATGGATGTGCAATGGTTCAAATGGGCTGCACGAAAGTCGTGAGCTACGTATACGGTCCCAAAGAGGTACTGATATAGCTTATTAGTGGAATTGTTCTTGCAGTCATTAAGAAGCAGTAGCCATTTGGACAAAGCAGAAGTCAATTGTGACTTCACATATGCGCCTTTCAGTACAGCATATCGACCACGCTGGGGAGAAAAGTAAACACCTTTTCTCTTAAATGAATCCTCTCAGGATGGCCATCGCGAAAAGTTTGACAATTCGTCAAGTTTTTCAATCAGCTATTTTATTAGAGAGATTTCCTCGAGCAACTATTACGATTTATATTTGCGTACTTGAAAATGATGGAGGTTTGAACTAATCATTTGAAATATCTCTAGGTGCTTTGGCAGCAGCAATAAATGCGACGAGCTTGGCGCTTATGGACGCAAGTGTTCCTATGCGTAGTATTATTTCAAGTTGTACTGTGGGGTTGATAGACGAGCCTCTAACCGGTAAGTAGATTTATTTTTCTTTGCAAGGCTGTAGATCTGACTGACGAAGAGACCATGGCTGCTAGTGCGGAATTATCTCTTGCCACACATGGCCGTACAGGCACCGTAAGTCTCTCCTGGATTTTCAACATTATTACAGATTACCTGTATGCATCTTGATGCAAAAGTCTCTCTAGAAAACTATATTTCAGTAAGACTCAGATGATGTAATCGTTGTAGATGGAAAAAGCCGGCCTTATCTGCTGCTCCCATATCACTACTTTACTTGAACATGCAATTACAGATTATTTCGCAGCACGAGCTTCCTGCGAGCAATAGTCACAGTACTTTTCAGCTTGCGAGACTCGAAATGTCGCGGAAGTTTCCGAGAATTAATAGTTACTCTGCACAATTAGAACGGAATTTTTCCACTGTCTCCTTTGAGACTCTGAAAGATCTCAATCTCTCAAAATCACAAAAATATCTTGATATTAAAAAGCTCAAAAAACATATACAGAAAAAGCGCGAAATAGCAGCTAATGAAATTTCGAAAAGTCACCTTAGAGTAGCAGTACCTCTCCCACCAAATGGCTGGAATGTCGAAAAATTTTTGCAAGAAGCAGGCTTTGATAATTCCGACATTGAAATATTTGTTGAGGCATTCCCGAGCTGGGAATCACTTATGCTCAACACACCAAAGGCAGGGGAGCCACTATTTGAATATTTATTAATCAGAGTGAAAAACATTTAATAGGAGTAAAGAAAAAGGACAGGAAGAAATTAAAGAGAAAAATTGGGTAAAAGTGCCAATTTATGACTTTTTTATTTGTCATTTCAGCCTCTATTTACATGGCTTATGGCCAGAAAAATTATTTGGAAATTTACTTGATGCATTTCAAGTGTGAAATCATATTGATACATTACTAGTCATTTAGGCTCCATCACTCCAGCGCACCGGCCAAGCATGGACTTTTATTGATGATTGTAGCTTGCAGCGTTGGGCTCAGATTTACGATGTGAATTTCGGAAGTAGGTGGTACTTCTTGCGAAGTTTTTATAGATCCATGGTTATACATCTCATGGAAGATGCAGCGTGATGAGCGAGACGTGCATATGCGTTACGTTAGGAAATTTGTAATACCGGAGGTAATATTGACAGAGATCAACTCCATTCCGAAGAATAGATCTCGAGTTTGTGAACTTACGCTGTCCAAAGCCGTCGAGCCACTGAGAATGACAGCGTGCTTTACACTTGATCCTCCCCTAATATATATTATACCATCTGCAAGAAACTTCCCTCTTTATAAGTCCAAAAACGCTTTCAATTTACCGGAAGCATTTACTCAAATCCGCCGCGCTGATTGCTTCATTAAAAGAGAAAAAGGTTTTTCTAGATGGGAAGCGGTACGTGTGGCTAATAATTATATTCAATTTTATGTTAGATGACACAATCATTGGAATCATGACGAAATCCACAATTTTGAAGGCCATTCTGTCGTGAGCACTTTACACTCGCTAGAGCGCCGTTCAAACGCTCCGTGATGAGACTTTGGATTTACCGTAGATCTTCATTTAGGTACAACCTAAAACATCAAAATAATTGCAAATACATGATGCCGGTAATAGATACCATTATGTTTCCATATTCTTACCAGGCGCTGAGGTGGTTCCTGCTGTGGGATAAGCGAGTTATGAAATACTGCTGTGAAACATTCTCCTGGAAACACTGGAATGTTTGATGTGTAGGATCTCTCTGAGACGATCTGTGCGTTTTGAAGTCTTGGATCGTCAGCTTGGACACCAGGCGGTAATATTTGCGTATGAATTACCAGCGGCCGAGTGTAAAGCAGATTCTGTAGTTTAGAAAGCCTGTTGTCAGCCTTACCACAACTTGATCATTGAAATCTGTCATAGTCTGCAAGTTTGTCCCCGTTGCGGTATCGCAAAAAACGTGGCCTTCTACTGGATCATTCTTGTAGACTTGTTGCTGCCCACTCGTATACTGTGCGTCAGTTTGTTGCGGCAGCTGCTGGGCTGGATATTGCTGCCAGCTGCCTTGTTGCGTCCAGTTTGACTGTCCTTGATGTACGGATGGTACATGAGACCGCCGAGTTTCATGACCATATGCTTCTGAGTAACCTGATTCAAATTAAATGCGAACTAACCTTGGCGTCGTGCCATAGGAGAGCTGTGTGGATGCGTGAAGTTGTTAGCAGTGACGCTTCGCTCCTCAACGATTTGTCGCTGACCCATTTAGTGTTAAAGTAACTGCGTTAAAAGGAGAACTTCAAGAGTTTGTGTTTGTACTTCAGATATGCATGTCAAGGACGGTAACATGACTATTATTTGACACGCATGCATTAGAACAAGAAAGGTTATATCCATTTAATTTTTTGACAGATTCAGCTGTTGTACGACATAAAATTATACACAAGCCAGTATACCGCTTGCGATTGCAAATGGTAAAGGCTGATTTTTATGCTCACTATTCCGTAAATCAATTGCGCTTGTCGCAAGAAGGATTACTTTAATGGGACAAATCAGCTTTTGTGGATTTATAGCGCGAAAGATTTTTATCTATAATTCTAGCATATTCCTAAGATCTCATATTTCAGGCAGAACGTAAGTAGCACATACTTGGTGAAAGTTCGGTATTTTCGCCAAAAAACAATCAATGTCGGGACAAATTTTCACGATTGGGAGCCGTCTACGGGCCGATTGAATCAAAGAGTAACTGACTCAGAGGTTGTCTTAGGTTTTTGAAGAAGTAGTTGTGGTCGGTGCGAGTAAGCTGTTTGATGATCAGATGTATCCGCATGTTTATGTGCAAATTGCATTTCTTGAAAGAGCGTCTTACGCCAATCGTTTATGTCAGACCTGAGCTTACGGTTCGGATAGGAATCATTGATTCAGAAAGTATTTTCAATGTTGCACAAAGCCTTAATTCTGCGCTTCGCATCAACATGAATGTATGGTGACTCCTTGCTAAGATACCCTAATACAAATTTCAGCAAATCTTTTGATTACCTGACGCAAAAAAAAAGGTGGCGGTGCCTGTGAGGGAGGGCGTAGTCGGCCGAAAAATACGTCACCAACATGTCGCCCGCGCATTTCAGGTTCCGTGGGTTGGCTTTCATAAGCACATTGAGAGAGTGAAGCATTATCAAATACCTTCCTAAGAAACTAATCGCAATGATGGTATAAGTACCAGAATTTTAAATAAGTTTCTTCTGTCGACATGTGTGGAGCTGATTTGCCGCACCATACAAAGTTCCAGAAGAAAAAATTAACATGTTTGATTCACGCTGAAATTCAAATGTCGTTTGATCCCAGAATGCCTCATTGTCTTCAAGCAAATAGTTTATGTGAAACTAAGTGATGTCGATGTTGAATAGTATTAAATTATATTGATGTGCTTATAAACTTGCGAGTGCAATCTTTCTTGTACAAATTACTCGTAATATATACAATTGTCCGGTACAGGGAAGAATGCGGGAATATTTACCTGATACTCCACAAAGCTTCTTAATTTTGAAGAATGTTTCTGAGAGTATTTGCCTCTACCAGTTCTTATTTGACCGGACTGTAAATTTTTATTTAAGAATGAGTAATTTTAGTGCGCTCGTTTTCGTTGGCGAGATAAATTTCGTTACATGATATATGTAACTGAAAAGCACCATTAAACAAACCTACCACAAACCTATGAAGTCGAACGCTTGATTAGTGCTTTTTGATTTTAAAACAAATAATACTCTGGGAGTCTATTATATGCACGGTCTAGTTTTAGTTGTATTATCTTTTATTCTACCGAGCAGATGCTATGCACAGACCTTGTAAATCTCATCGAGAACCTTTTGCATCTTCTTAAGTGTGGTTAAGTCTGATAATAATATTAGATCATCAATAATGTGCGATAAAGTTGCCGATTGATTGGATGGCCTGACTTAATGAGCAGTCGTTCCATGTGAATGTTTTCATTTTTCATAATGACAAGATCTTATTGGAAAGTTGTGACTAAAATTGAAAGGAATTATCAGAGTTCTTATTCTGTACCGATCAAATGTAAGACTGCTCTTCAGATTAGTGTTTAAAATTAAACGAGGCTCATTTTAGCAAAGTCGTCGACTGCATAAAAGTTTCAGATGAGACCTTTCTCACGCTCATAAAGTATTTGAGGCTAATTCTTGTATGTAATGTAAAGGACTCATTGAAACTATGAGGCTGATATATGAGTTTCTTGCAACAACTTGAGTAGAAAAACAAGGGAACTCTTGCAACATAGGAACCAAAATTATGTTTTTCTTATAACAACTTGAGTAGAAAAATAAGGAAATTCCTGCAAATTATAAGGCTGATTTTTGAGGATTTTGTAATTACTTGAGTAGAAAAATTAAGGTTCTTAATGGCACTGGCGTGTATGCATAATACATTTAGAATCAATAAGTTCTCATTTCTCTGATAGCTCGTTAGTTTGAGATAAATCAGCCATTGAGGTTCTCTCAGAAGTTACCTGGCCCGGTTTGACGTACAAGAAGCCGGCAAGTTGTATGTTCCATCAACAGCGATTAATTCACTTGCAAACTTCAGATGCAACTGTGATAATATTTAACAATAAGATGTATTATTAAGCAAAATTAATTGCTGACTAAATTCAATGGTGTAAGTGAAATTTATTGCCAGTAAAGCTTAATCTTCAGCTATCTCTAGCAGAGTTTATGCGCAACTATCAAAAAATACATCAATTCAAAAATTGTTTTTTGAGAATGATAGAAAATTTATCAAGCTTGACAAACACTGGGCTTGTTTGACATAAGCAACAAGACTTAAATGATACTGCAAGTTATTTGAGCTCACGTCCAGACATCGAGCGACACATTACCAAAACTAATCTGATTATTAAGCATTCAAGAAACCCACTCTTTTTACGTTTACACAAACCATTAACCCTTGAGAAATGGGCTTTCGCTCATTGTAGCGAAGAAATGATGTTCAACGGAACTCATGAAATGACACATTTCTGACGTCTCTCCGTTCTGTGAGCAGCACCTTACTGAATTATTGCTTCAGTTGGAGAGGTTCAGAGTATATGTGTTGGCTCAAAACAAACATCATTACCCTTGTGTTGATTTCCGATTGCATCGATCAATAAAAATACGTGCATGCAAGTAATTGGACTGAGAACGTCGTGCAGATACATACAATTGCTTTATTATTTAAAATCTAGGTTTTTCGCAATTCACGATCATTGATTTTGTGTATCAATATAAACATATGTCAAAACATACATTACTTCACTCAAACTGAAGGCGAGCATATAGGACTTCATAGAGGATAAATGCATGTATTTTGCATCCACAGCCTTACAATTTTTTATACATAGACGGATTTAGGCTTAAATTATTTCAAACCTTTTCGCTAAGCAGATTCCTGATTGATTCATGGTTTCACAATGTCAAGTACACCGCTACTGCTTGCTTATATATGTATTTGTACGTCATGTTTTGTTAGAGTAATTGTAAAAGACTGAAAAATTCTAAATACATAGATCTCGCACTAAAACACAAATCGATCAGTACTTTAACTTGCGACTCGCCTTTGTGTCTTTTGTCAACCCGAGCATTAGCACTCATACTCAGGCCGAATTTTACAGAAGACGCACATGAAACAACCCCGAAGATTTATTTATAAGAGTGCAACTTCTCAAACAAGCCGAGTAATCTCTTTCAATAATATATGCTCTAGCCGTTTAGACTGCATTCAAGCTTGAAAGGACGAAGTCATCACCAGGATAGTCACGGCTTTAATCTCACTGTTCGGAAGGACGACTGGTCTCTTCTTGAGCGAAGCGAGCCCAGTTTACTTCGGGCTATTCTCTACTGTGATCACGGGATCCTGACTCTACTTATGAAAATCTTGAATCGTCCGTTCAAAATATAAGACGCATGAAACGTTTGCATGAGAAAATTTGAGCAATGCAAACGTAGATAACACTCTTTTGAGCACGTTGCGTAAAGCTTACCCTTTTTTACCCGATACATCGAGGCCGAAACGGGGTTCATTAGGATATTCGTATCTGGCTCTTCATCTAGCTACGATTGGCACTACGAATTGAGACGCTGAAAGAGTTGTCTTGGATTAAAGGTATGTAGTGGATGAGAATGGTCAAATCAAGATGTATGAAGTTTTGAAATATGTGTCAATTGAAATACTCATAGAATCACAGAGACACGCAAACACGCCAATTTCAAAGGTAGAGGATGTTGAATACGTATATGCGTATCGTACAAACATGCATGTGCTTGCCTACTTGTGCACAAATGAAAATTAGAAACTTTGTATGCGTTGATTTGTCTGTTTTTGTCTTGTTTGTTTCTTTGTATTGTTGATGATTCTAAACGTGTAAGCTATAGTTTAGTGGTGGCAGCATGTTATTGTAAATCTATAAGTTCACGTTGTTATATTATGTTTTATTAAGGGTCTATTACGCCCGACTTACAGCAACTAATATGATGACAATGTTTTAAAAGAGTTTTAGAGTGATTGAACTGATTGAAAAAAACTAATATTTCTTGCCGTGTCCTCGCCGTTAGTAAAGAAGATTTCAGCTAAAAAATATTTAAAGAACATCACATACTAACATAAGCCACGAAACAATTTACACGATTAGTTTCATATATTATAGTCTAAGGTTTAAATGCGGACCCTTGTATTCTGGGGTTAGATGGATGACTGTCAACATCTCTTGTTTTTAATTGCTCAGCAACATTTGATTAATTCCACCTTGATTGTCAGCGTAGGACCAAAGTCTCAGTCATTTTAAATGTTAGGTTTCATGCATATATATTTGCATACAGCAATGTTTTACTAAATATCATGACTACTATGTGTGGGGGCAGAGTAATATTTTATGTGTATGATTTTTTCAGAAAGCGACCCATGTACAGATTATACAATAATTATTTTGATGCAAAATGGTAAATCTTTAAGAGCATGTGTACATTTATACATGCAAGTGTTAAGGATTTCTGGTTGGTTTGTGTTTTGTTTGCAGCAATATTGTTTCGCATTCGGCGTATCGAATCGTAGAGAGTTATCAATCAACTCATTAAATGTTGAGTACTTTCTGATTGTGCAAGTCAGAATATGCATGTATTTTATACAGATCTAGTCACGGCTTTGCGCCGCAGAAATTACGCAAAAAGGACTAGGTTCATATTTAATGTGCACATAAATATGCATATATTAAATATTTCAGCTTTATTTTTGCGGGATATACATCGAATTTAAGGTGCTTTATGAGAGAGGAAAAATCCAGAAACACATTGATTATTTTTCACGAAATTTACACCTTAAGGAGGAAGACGATCAACTAACAGAGAATAATTATATGGAGCCATCTGTGTTTAAAATAACAATAGGAGAGGATGAAGTTGATGAGCAACAAAATTTGAATAGAAAAAGATTAAGATCTGAGAGTGAGAATAGAAAAACAAAAATAGATAATTATATAAAGATGCACTGGTTGTTTCCGACCGTAAAAGAGTTTCTAGAAGCTCAATTAGAAGAAGAAAAGCATAAAGTTTTGCCTGGAAGAAAAGAGCCTGGAAAACTAATAAAATCTTTAATGAGTAAATTATATATTTCAAAAAAGCTTAAAAACGCAGTGATGTATCATTATTACTTCTCTAGGATGGGTTAGCATGCGGGAGTGAATCGAATGTATCAAGTTTTAGTTGAGACTTTTTGGTGGCCATATCTTAAAGAGTCTCTATAAGAATATATCTCAGAATATTTAACGTGTTTGATAACTAGGATATTTAAGCGAATAATAGGGGAGGATAAACATCTAGTTAATGAGTTATTGATTCTTGTAGAGTTAGAGATTTAATGGATTTCGCATATGAAAATAAAAAAAATAAACTATTAATTATGATTGACTATGCAACTCGATTCCCGGTGGTTAAAAAATTTCCAAATTTAATTGTGAGCTCTATCTGAAAAGTCTTCTATAAAGGGTGGATAAGTGTTTTTAGGAGCTTAATGTATGGTTTGATAGATAATGGTCCTCTAATTTTGTCATTTGAGTTTAAGAAAAACGCAAATGAATTTAGTATAAATTTACTAAAAACGATTCCTTATCATCCGGAAAATAATACGGTAGTTGAGTCATTTTATCAATTTCTGAGAAGGGGTTTATTGATACAACAAAAAATAAATTATGAATTTGACTTTCAAGAAAAATTGGCTTTTTTGTTTTACCACTATAGATCAACGCCAATAATAGCCACAGGTAAATCTCTTTTGTTTTTGTTGACTAGGATAGAAATTCTATGTCCAGGAATGCAGATGTTTACACAGATATCTTATCAAGATTGAAAAACACAAATAGACTTACTTGTAGTGTTAAAAAAGGATTTGATAGAACGAATTATCCGAGCATTAGTTAATAAGAAGATGTTAAAGGAAAAAACTATTCAAAAAGGGGATATAATAATCTACACTTACAATGTGGTGGAGAGGCAGCAGCTTAACTAAATTTTTATAAAAAAAGAGTCTTCCAAGGTAGTCTGAACCGATGAGAGTAATGGAAATTTTAAAACAAAGAAGTATCCTGAAACTACAGTCAATATAGGAATAAACAATTATCAAAACAGTATTTAAAACGAAGGTGCAACTCGTGAAAAATCCAGAAAAAGATGACTATATAAAATAGTATTTAGAATTCAGGTGCAACTAATGAAAAATTCAGAAAAAGATGACTATATCTTACCCTAATATCGGATAGAACTTCTCAACGAACGACGTGAAATTGTTTGACGCGCAATTGATCTAGATCTTAAGGAAGTTGAAGAGGAATTAAATGAATCTGAAAATAAAATATTCACAGAAGACCCAAGAACACCCCAGGTCATTATTGATATTCAATAAAATGAGAAAAAAAAAGGGCATGGCGTAGCTATTAACCACTGGAAAAAAAAAAAAAAAAATCATATTAAAACTTACCTAAGCGCCTTACCTCCATCTTCGGTTAAATTTGAAATCGCCAACTTTGAAAAAAAAAATGAATAAATGACTAGACCAGAAGACTAGAATAGCTTAAAAATAGAAGGAATTCATTAAGTAATTAATCAATTAAGAAATACACGCATGAATTATGAGCACAATGCGCACTTATATAGTGTGAAATAATGCTTATTCAGCTCTAATTTTATATTTATATTTAGTTTAAGCGATGTTTATTTCACCGCAAAAGTTAGTTTTTATGTTATTTAAGGTTAAGTTAAGTTCTCAATTATCTCTTAAAGTTTCTTAACAAGGTCCGCTTTTTCTTAAAAAGTACAAATTTATTAACACATACAGACAAATGGAGCTCTGCTAGTCCCTTGGGTGTCGGAATTGGGATTATGTACCCGTTTGGAGTTTTCATGCGCTTTTGCGCGCTTTGTCGTGCCTTAATACTTATAAAAATATTTTTTTATTATCATCTTTTTTCCACCAAGAAGAAACCTTGTCCTCCGATTTTCCACATATTTCTTCATGACACATAGCTATCTCTTTCTAACCCCTTTTTATAATTTTTACTTTGTTTCTCCTTCGATTCTCAATACTTATATATTTTAGCGGATCCAATATCATCAATGCAAACGTTTGATCTCAATACCTCGACTTTCCGCTTATTACTCCGACGCATGAACCACTAAACAAACACACTTTTTCTTTAGATTTGTACTATCGTGCTCTACTCTGACACCAGTACTCTTAAATAGTAGCTAACTAGCA